>CM061043.1:97841748-97946636 GCA_030762985.1 Adelphocoris suturalis
CTAATTTGTATTATATTCGTCTACCACACGGTGTATAAACCGTTCACGCATTTAATTGAATTTGATATACAGGGTATCCCAACAACCCCCCCCCCCCCCCCCGCAAAATCCCAAAAAGACAAAATTGCGAATTGCGCAAGTGCGTAATTGACATCAACTTCGTTATTTTAAATGTGAATATCCATTTTTTATTGCAGACTTGAATTTTACGTGAAATTTCATGAAGAAATGATCCTTCATTTGATTTTATAAGTGTGCTCAAACATCAAACGCTCCAAAAGTGCAAAAATTGTGAAATACTGAGTTTTTTAAGATTGTCAATTCCCAACCCTATTTGGGAAAATACCGAAAGAATAGACCGGTATTGACCTTTCCTTACACATTTCCACGAAGCACAAAGCGTACTAAAATGTAGGTTTTTCGGTGTTTTCCCAAAATGGTGTTGCAAATATCAATTAATGAACATCATTACGAGTTTCTGCACGAAAAAATACACGAAAAAATAAGGGAAATGTAGGTATTGATATATAAAGAAATGCGTTTTTATTTATAAAATTAATCAGCACCACCCTGTTCATTGTCTAAGTTTAATCAAAGCTTAGGTAAGAAAATGGACGGTAGACCTACCTATGATTGTACAGTCAGATCATTTAATAACGACTAATTTTACATAATATATTATTAGTTCATTTTGGTTACTTAGCAATATTAGATTATTACTTAGGGAAAAAAAACAGCATTCCTTGACACTACAAAGGCTTAGGGATCATGAGATGTTGTGATAAAATGAGAGCATTCCAAAAAGTGGCGAACGATTTTCCTGCTATGAAAACTAAGGGAGTTACACTTCCCTAATAACGCATTGGTTGTACGTGAAAATCAATAGAAAAATCAATATTTTCGCCTTCACGTGACGGTCGGAAAAAAAAAGAACAAAACAAGAGGCATTGTTTACTATATCCATTTATAACAAGAATAAATATAATACTACGACATGAATAGAAGAACAAGTACCTACGAAAGAAATGCGTGATAAATCGAGAGCTTTCCAACGAGTGGAGAACGATTGATTTTTTTCCGGTGAAAACTAAAAAAGATTCATTTCCCCAGCAACGGCTTGGTTCTACGTGAAAATCGAAAGAAAGAATTTCGTGACACATCCTCGTTACGTATTTCGCTGGTTAGTTCAAGTATCGTGACACTTCCGCGTAACGTTTTCGGGTAGTTAGCTCAAGGCTAAAGCATGTTCCATGCTAAAACCTGTGCATGAGGCCTATGACTTAGGTCCACTTTCACCAGCAACTTAAACCAGTTTAATTTCGAAAACAATGGAAATTAACAAAGATTATAGCACAATGTCTTTCGTCAGAGCGCTTTACGAGCTTGAACTCCTACTAAGACCGCACGAGCTTAATCTGCAAAAATCCGGCTAGTTACACTTGTCAATCTCCGTTAGCTCTGATAACAATGATAGAGAACAATATGGCCGCGTTAACAGTTGTTTGTTTGATTCACAGTTTTGATTTACAATGAATTCACGCAATTTGACACTTGGTTTCGTATTTGATTCGTTGAATGTCCCTCGAAGATGCCCGAGGAAGATTGGGCAGCGGGTTCCGCACTTCGAGGAATCGGTCGACATCGAGTTTCGATGTAAATTTGGACTCGCGAATCCGACAGTTCTGAAAGTCCTCAGACTCTATAGCTCCGTTCTCAGTGTGCGTTCTTACTGTGCGTTATGTTCTCAGTTTTGTCGTTCGCAGTGTTTTACGAACCCAGTTCCGAATGGTTCTAACAGTCCCCGATTTTTGTCAGAACTCGAACCTAAGGACGTAGCAAACGCATGCACATTTCACAATTTTTCGGAGCTCGTGGGGTAAACAATAAGCTCTCTTCGGCTTTGATTGCCGCGTGCTCCCTGTAAAATTTCGCTTTGTTCTTTTATTCGCTGTTCTTCATTGGTTTCTTCATCGAAATGTCAACTAGTACCTCGTCAAGTTCAGAAAGCGATAGTTTTGACGATGGTGGTGAAGTTTCATTGATTGTAGACGATGAGGACGAGATTGAAGTTGTAGTTGGATCTCGTCTGCATCCACGAAACTTGATTTTTTTCGACGAAATTGTACCAAGGTTCGACGACTTTAAGTTTGTTACAAACAACAACACGGGTTATTCCACTTCCAAGTTCTGAAATCGTTCGCAGTGCAGAACGCGGTTCCATAAGTTCCGGAACGCCCTGGGAATTTCTGTCCCAGTTCTGATGAGTTCGAGAACTGTCAGAACGCGCACTGAGAACAAAGCTATTGTCTCCTACCTAGAGTTCCCGACGGACAGATAAGTTTAAAATGGTTTTTGCAATCAAATTGATGAATTTTAATACGAATAGTGAAATAGAATGATAGGAGAATAAGGTATAATACACATGGTGTACAAGCACGTTATATTAGGAAGATAAATAGCAATCCCTTGTGGAGGAGGTCATGACATCATCTGATTTATTGTCCGGTGTTCAAATTGTCCAACTTTTTAGCGAATTTTAGTGGAGGATTTCCCTAAACTACGTTGGGGAATCTCCGTTAATCCAAACGCGATATAAACGAGTTTTGGGTTGGTGAAAGACGCCAAGGTTTGATCCTCGAGATTATTTTTATTGGAGTTTGGCCAATCTCCGTTGAATTACTTTTTGGTGAAAGTGGACCTTAATTGCTTAGTACCTAACTCTCAATTATTAATTGGGTATGTATAAGTATGCCATTAATGTAACTTGGTTGTGTCTCCATGGAAGAAATAACATTTCAATAGGTACAAAAACTGATGTCTACAATTTGGTGGTTCGCACACTCTTGTGTTACTCTTCACAGGTATGGGCTGGCAGGAATACGAGCAATTAGAAAAGTTGCTTACTTAGATACTTCGTGAAAAAGATGCTGAAGTTACCGCAGACAACACCTAACTATTGTATTCATAATGAATTCAACTTCTCAAATTTATATCAGTACACTCTGCGATCACACCTGGATTACATGAGAGGGGTCCTAAATCAGTCAGAATTTAGGCTGACTATAATATCCTGGCCAACGAAATAGCTAAAAATAATTGTTCATGGAATTGTAGATGACGTGAGCTTGTGCGAAGATTCCTGGGGTGGGAGGTTGAAGATGCTGATTTTGGCTCCACCAAAGAACTAAAAAATGAACTCTAGGAGTCGCAAAGTGTTTTAGCACAAAAAGTTAGAGACCGATCTAAAGATTCGCAACAGCGCCTTTTGTATGCTAAAATTAATCATTCCTGTAATAGTTATGTAAATATACATGATCGCGGGCTGATTTCGAATGAGATGAACGTTAGGTGTAAAGCTGTTTGAAATATAGGCTATACCTAGGAGAGCGGATAGGCAGTACAATTGAAGAGCTGACATGGAAAACCAGTTAAGTCTAAAAATCAAATTTCATAGAAACTCCCTCTGAACTCTTATCAGATTTTTTTGGACATGATCTCTTCCCCATGCAAAGGTCACACATTTATTCAGTGTGCGATCTAGCAAGGACGGGAGGACCTAAGGCCGTTGGCGTGACTGTTTACTTGCACTTCGACGAAAAAAAATGTTCTTTCGATTTTTGGACTTAACTGGTTTTCTATGTCCGCTCCTAAATTGTGCATTGTGCAACCTTTCTGTCCCGGAAGACACGGTACACTTTTTAGCTGTCTGTCTAGTTCTAGCAGAGTATTGTAGGAGGTTTTTAGGATATAAAACCCTCGATATCGACCAAATATTGAAGATTTTAAACGGAGAGAACTGGTTCGGGCTACGTCTATATGCTGCTTATAAGAGAATTGATAGCCCATTTCAACTATTTCTAGTCCGTATTCACAAGAATATCTATTATCCATATTCCATGTTATTCATTACTCATACAAAGGCACACATCAGCTGATTCATTGTCCCGGTGTTCAAATTGTCCAACTTTTTAGCGAATTTTAGTGGACGATTTCCCTAAACTCCGTTGGGGAATCTCCGTTATTCCAAACGCGATATAAACGAGTTTTGGGTTGGTGAAAGACGCCAAGGTTTGATCCTCGAGATTATTTTTACTTTTTGGTGAAAGTGAGCCTTAGTCGGCAACTAAATGTGTTTCATTCTCACTCATCTCCAGTTTCCGCATTATAATTAACTTCGTATACATAGATAATATTTCCTTTCTGTGTACCAGAGAGTAATATACCAACGACGATATCACAGGAGACATCTCATTTTAGAGGAAAAACCGAGCAAACAGTTGAGAGAGTGGGTCCTTGGGAAACTCATGAAAGTACTCTGAAAACCCCGCAAGTACAACACCGCGGCTGATTACACATCCACTTGTGTGTGGCGGGCAAACATTTGTTTAACCGTCGAGTCCACCTTCCCGAAAATCCGGGGGAAAGCGCAGAAGATGACCCACGTCCATCCTGAGTGACACCGGGAGTTTTACGTTTGAAAACGTCTCACGCGGGAATAATCCCGCCGTCCAAAACGTCGGCTGTGTTTAGATTCGGGAAGGGACGCCTGGTTGTCCAAACGGTGGAACCGGCGAGAGTCTCGTTACTCGCTAACCCCTCCGTTCTCTTGATTAACGGAAAACGTCTCAGTGCCCGAGCTTGGTGTTGCCTACCTTATTACTGATGTATAATAAGTAAATTGTACATTCGTGAAGCCCGCGTTTTGAAGGCCGTCCTCCCCCGAAAAAGACCCAGTTTGAAGATACAGTAGTCATCAATTTCAATAGGGCATCCCTCCTATAATATGCGGAGCCTTGCTAATATTACCTAGTTTCAGAGGGACGTCCTATTTAAATAGATTTGTGACAAATAGGATGGGCTCCAATCGTTGAATTCGCCTTAAGGACGTCCCTATGAAGCTAGGTAATATTAGCAAAGCTTCGCATATTATAGGAGGGACGCCTTATTGAAATTGATGACCGTGACGCATTTTTATGGGTTGTATTCGTGTAATCGCCGACAGACGATTACGATTACACAAACACTAATATGATCGCAGTTGACTCAAAATCAACGAGTAATTATCGCGATTACAATCGTATTCGTATTCGACGATAAGATTATGCCCAACACTGGTACGGACAGTCTTGGACGAATCCTGGAGAGGACCCTGCGTTCCGAAACGAACTGGTATGTTACCTAATGCATGCATTACAGGGACGTTCCTCTTGATGATAATAGTGATTAGATCACAATTTTGGGAGTAATTTAGTCCTGCCCCTCATTTTCAAAACGAGATTTCTTCTCTTCAAATCATCGTTTTTTAAGTTGTGTAGGTGTTTTTCTTGTAGGAATGACGGTAGAGAGCCAGTTTTATGATTTGTTTATTGAAGCAACGTTTCTGCCTCCAACATTGGTAAGGCCCCAGTCATTCTTAAATTGTAGAGAGTTGTACAGAGAAGAACTATGTACGAATAACTTAATTGTTGGTTTGTTGTGGCAACATGGATATTATACTATTTATACGTCAATGGAAGCGGGTAAGAATAATAACATTTCTTGAGGTCATTTGGAAATGTTGTTTTCTGACCTGCTTCTATAGACATATAAATAGTATAAACAACCAACCAACATTAGGTAGTTCTCCCTCTCCTCTACCTCTCTGTACAACTCTCTACAATTTAAGCATGACTTTAAATAAACAAATCATAAGCCTGGCTGTCCATCATCATTCCTAAAAGGAAAACACCTACACTACTTCATTAAACTATGCAACCATAGGGTGAAAACTCACCTCAACCACATCGTTTTTTAATTTTAAAAATATGACTTGGAACCCTTGGACTCCCCTCTTTCACATCATTGACATTTGAAACATCCTAAAATCGATTTTCATTACTTAATTGTGGTATGAAAAAGCTGGTGGGGTGGGGGAGGCAGCACTGCATTTTTTGCCTAGTAAAAAGCTTTAGTGCTGCCCCCCACAGGAGTTTCTAGGAATATGTACAAATAGTTCAACCCTGAATGACAAAAACGAATTTTATATGACGCTGATAGAAACGCATGCTTCAAAACTAATAAAAATCGCTAAAAAAAAAAACTTTGCTCAATAAAAATCCCTAGAAATTGTATACCCAGTTACACTTATTATAGTTTACGTTACTTATAATACACGTAACAGCACTTGATCTGGCTTAGTGAACTATGACTCATCCATGAGAGTGGATTATTTTTCATTCAACGTGTTGGTATACGTAGACTATTGCAGTAGCCGATGTTTTTTGAATTTCAAATGTGTACATACGTAGATCGATCCATATGTCATCTGAAATGTTTTGCTTGGTGTAACAAACATAATGGTCAAAAATCCAAGGATCGGTTCTACTAATAACTTCCAATAAAAGGTACCTCCTAGACTTTTCTTTTTAGAGGCTTCGTTTCAGAGTAATTCCACTTTTAATATTTTTTTCGTGTTTTCAGCTTTAAATCGCTAAAATAACCATAACTCCCTCAAATAATTTTTAAAATTAAAACTTGAATACGCCTTTGGAAAGAGCGTTAAAAACCCCTTCACCCTGATACCATTTCAAAATCTTGTAAGCAGGCTTTGTGGGAGAGATATCCGGCTGAAAGTTAAATCTGACAAATCTTAAGAAATTAGACAAATCTTTGGAGCGCTAAAGCTCGAAAATCTTCCTTTGAATTTTACTCCCAGAGAGAGGAAAACTGAGCAAGATCTCATCTTTCCAGAGATTCCAATTTTACTTTTACTTCGCTAATTAGAAGTGAAAACTTTCAATGTTGAAAACCATTGTTTTTTCAATGAAAACAAGCGTTTTCTTGAAAAATAACCTTCTATGAAAATACGAGTTTGGGGTCGGTTTCTACGTATTTTTGAATGATGATTTGAATGGTAATACTTGCTTATCTATATCCCAAGCCCCTTTATAACCAACTTTAACACTTTAACCGAGAAATTTGAGTTCATTTAGTAAGATACATTTTGTGTTTTTAGGGGTAAAACTAGTTAGCTAAGGTGTGAAAATCGGTTATAACGGGGTTTGGGAGATAGATATGCAAGTGTTACCATTCGAATCAGCATTAAAAAAATACGTAGAAACCGACCCCAAACTCGTATTTTCATGGAAGGTAATTTTCAAGAAAACCCTTGATTTAATTAAAAAAACCATGTTTTTCAACATTGAAACAGTTTTCTCCTCTGATTAGAAAAGTGAAAGTAAAATTGACTACGCCGTTGGAATAGTGAAATTTTGTCGCAGTTTTTCCCGTCTCCGGTAAAATCCAAAGACGGATTTCTTGAGATTTGTGAAATTTAACTTTCAGCTGGATTTCTCTCCCATTAAGCCTGCTTACAAAATGTTGAAATGGCACCAGGGTGGTAGGTAATTCAACGTTCTTTCCAAAGGTGTACTCACTTCGTAATTTTAACAGTTGTTTGAGGAAGTTATGGTTATTTTAGTGATATAAGATTGAAAACACGAAAGAAATCTTAAAAGTGAAATTACTCGAAAACGATGACTCTAATTAAGAAAAGTCTTGGAGGCAATTTTAGTTTCAAATTAATTGTAAAATTGATCCCCGGATTTTTGAACATTATGTGTGAGACACCCTATATATTTATTTATCTATTCCCTCTGCTTTTTGAAAGCCCCAGGAGTGTGTTCCCCCGGGGGGGGGGGGGGGGGGGGGGGGGGTTGATGGATAAACTTTACTTCTTCTCGATTCTTGCAAATGCTACACCTCGGCATACTTCCTGGGCACTTCAATCTTCAGGATATCTTCTGAATGTAGCAGAATAATCGCCTCTCCCCTTGGAAGGCTAACTACTCCATTCCCATCACCTCCTTGTTACATAACTCAACAGCACGATAAAATATACGATAATCATTGTCGTGAACAGCCATAACAGCCATCATAAGGCAACATGAATACCTACAACAGAAGACCTAACCATTTGAAGAACAGAATAATTTAGTTAGCTGACCTCACTAATGGTAACAGAGAATAGTGGGAATAAAGTTTTCCTCAGTCAAAGAAACCTGCAGCTTCGAAACTCACTTGAGAATGTGGAGACTAGAGTGCGCACGGGAAGAGAAACGTTAAAGTTGGTTGTAGGTACGTGCGGTTAGAATTTAATGAGTGTGAGGGTAGGTGGAATGGATGGTGGGGCTGTGGAAAGGGGATGGACTCGCATGAACATTCATTCACTACTACGTTCAGCCCTTAATGTTGAAATACCCCTTACTTGTTAATGTGGATAAATAACAAATATACATGCCCTGGAGAGCTGCTAATTCGTAGATAGGAAAACGTCTTAAATTGCTTTTGATCGTCCCTCGAGGGTGGATATTGAAAAATCGAGACCACGAAAACTTTCTGAATAAAAAGTTGCTTTTTGCTTCCTCACTACCGAAGGTAGGGAAGCTTTGCATTCGTGCAAGAAGTCGAAACAAATTTTGTCTTCTAAGCAACATTTCTACATGCTTTTCGCTTTTTTAAAGCTTGTTGACAAATTTTGGTTCCGTGTCTGTCTGTGTGTCTCTTGTAAATCCTTGTCACGCCCAGAACTATGCCAAGTATTAAGTAGTTCTATTCCAATAAAATTTTCAGGGGGAGTGCGGGTTGGTTCCTAGACGGTCCCCTATAAGTTTTACCGCTGTCGAATCCTATATTAGCCTTTGTGTATGCGTAAAATTGAATTTACAATGACGTTGATTTATCATAATCGATTGGTCCGTTCAAACTCGAAGGGTAGTTGTTGGTATAAAATATGAAAAGAGTACACAAAACAGGTTCGCAAAACTGCAAGAGTTGATTCTGGAGCTCTTTTCTGATTGAAATTTCCTCATAGATTTTTTTTAACGCTTAGTTTTTGAGAAATTTGAATTTTAAGATTTTTTTCGTGTTTTTGACCTTTTGTCACTAAAACGATCACAACTCCCTCGATTTTCCGTGAAAGTTCAAATTTGAGAAAACCGTAGGAAAAAGCATTGCAGTTCCTATTGGATAGATGTCTGACTTTTACTAAGAATTGAGGTTTGAGTGATGAAAAAGCACTCTGAAAAGCAAATTTGACCTGATTTTGGAAACCTCGCCTTTTTTCAATCGGTATAATTTAGATAATAAATCAGTATCGGAGGACCCTCAGCTGATAATTTGTCTTCCGTATTCAGTAGCACTGTGTTCAAGGCGTACCAATAGCGCTGCACGCAGTCCGAATTTCTGCAACCTAGGTCGACCACGATAGAAATTAGCCTCTTAGGTCCTTAAGGAGACCCGGAAAGTCAAAAATTGAAGAAAAAAAAAAATTTAATGGCAAGTTGTACTCTAACATCTAACGAATGGATATATATAAAAAATTAAATCAAAATTCAAAGTAGAAGGGTAAGAAATAAAAGTTTTACGTACTGCAGACCCACACCGTACGCTGGATTATTACTCTCTTCCTCCTCGAACATTTCCTCTAAATTCTTTTTGGCGCGGATTGATATCAACAATGTCGTGCTTGTGGTTACTTCCATAACACTCATAATTCCTTATATTGTCTATAATTTTCCTATCAGATGTGGTGAGAACAGTCTGGGAAGGTGCACACTCGACAGGTCTCGGCGTTTCCATTAAAGCAAGTAGTGGCGTTTCAACAAGTTCTCCTGCATGGGGTTTTCCTGGCCATCGACGTGGCATTACCCACTTTTTGAAAATTATCGTTGATTCCGGCATTTTCAATTCACGAATCACAGCACAACGCACGAACACGAAACACGAACAACGCAACAAAATAAATGCACCAACCGAATTTGTGAAAACACTCCAAAGCAAGGTTTGAGGTTACTGACAAGGAAGGAATTGCACGAACATGATCTAAATTCGATTAGATACAAACAATCCAAACAATCCGAACGTCAATGGGTGATTCTCACAGAAAGGGGCAGAAGTGATGTCCGGACCAGTTGCGGCGACCCAATAAGGATTTGGGAGCTGGCGAAGGTCTTAAATTGTAGTATAGGTTTTTATCTAGAACCCTTTTTTCCATTTTTAGGTTATATTTATTCCTTTAAATAGAAAATTAACTAAATATAGTCAAATCGTCATCGACCTGTCCTGTCCCAATGCGACCTTCCCAACTTCAAACTTTAATTACAGGTCTTTCCGCTTTTGAGTTTGGATTTTATTCAATTTTTCTACATCAGTATGATTTCTGAGATGCGTTTCTGATCGATTAAATTAATGTAGAACCGCTAGAAAAGTGTATTTGGATGGAAATATGTGTGTCCGGAGCATCGCCGTCATCGACCTGTCCAATATTGTTTTTCGAATTTTCGCGGTCACAATTGTATTTTAGCGGGTTTTTTTGCCGCTTTTTTTATTCGCGCGCTTCTCAGTTACCAGAAAAACCACCATTCGTTTTAATTCAGTCAACTCGTGGTCATCAGCGGGAGCAGATGTGTGCTGGACCGTGGGTTGGTCAATCACAATCGTCAAAAACCTGTCCACTTTTTTTAAGTGAGTACTTGAACTCAATTTTTTCTTATGGTATTTTTATCGTGCACCGAACGGACTAGTTTCATGTTATATGCCAAATTTGGGAAAAAGCTTGCCACAAGGTGAAACATTTGAGAGAAACTGAAGAATCGTCATCGACCTGTCCATCATCGACCTGTCCTCTCCTGAAAATTCGAGGACAGGACGATGAGGAAAAAGGCAAATCTATTATGTTTTTTGGATTTTCTAGTATTCCCGTATTCTCGCATTTAGTAATCCAATATTCTCGTATTGACCATTCAAAACACATATCTACTTAGCCGAACGTTGTGAAGGTCTACTAGGACTAATTCGAGAATTTCTGTCATTCTTCGTTTGTTGGATTCGCCCTACAGTGGTCACGTTTTTCGGTCTTTTGACTTGAAATGTTGAGGGTTAACGTTTCTTGGCAGTTATAGCAAATTTTCCTTTTATGATGCCAGGACAGGGTGGTGATGCAAATGGTGAGAATCAACGGGTCGCATCATCGCCCTGTCCGCCTAAATTTTTAAATATTTTTTTTCTGAATTAATAAAAGCGCTACTGTTTGGATTTGCTTCGAATTTCGATACATACGATATAGAGAGCATCTGTGATTTTTTTCAGCTCGATTCGATCACTTTTTCTTTTTTCAAAAGTCAAACTCAAAACTGACCTTTTCTGTGAGAATCACCCCCATACTGAGTTGTCATTGGTCACCACTGTTTTGAAAACCAATTGAAGTTCGAGAATCTTGATGGTAAAAGTCGATCATTTTGGTCGCTAGGAACGTAGCGTTTTCTCGCCTTCACTTCAAATCGCTCTCCTGAACAATATACTTTTTCCCGACAAACGTTCCTTTTTCTCAGGAATTACTAATCCAATTGTCTTGATTTTTGTTTTGTTTTGAAGAAGACGCCTAGGAGAAGGAACTGTCGGATCCTTTTCGCAATTTTTCAATGCTAACACTTCCAAAGCCAGCGCAGAAGCAGGAAAAAAAAAACCCCCGTTTTTTTGGAGGTCTAGAAGAAAAAAAGTACGGGAGTTGAAAAGAAAAAGACAGGAGTGTCGAAAGTCGAGAATATACTATACAACACACAAAAAAAAAAAAAAAAAAAATTATGAGAATCGGTTGGATAGGGGCAAATTTCAACACTGTCAGTGGATTATAAAATAAATTAGCTCAGATTTCCCTCCATACTTTGGAATTAGTAGATGGTTTGCGTGTCAAGGAGCGTAGAATCAAAAACGCAGGGCACCATCTTGTTAATAATCATCAAGTGAAACCGATTATACAATATCTAATTGAGACTGCATAGGCGTAGATGCCTACCGAGAAGACTTATTATAATTAAATAAAACACCTACCTTCTATTAGTTCTTCTGCATTTAACAGAAGAGCTGATCTGCCAAGTGAAAATTATTGAGGAAAAAAGAGTCACCTACCTACTCTTCAGAAGTCCGTCTAGAAGAAGTACAATAATTATATCATTGTTTGTACACATCACATACACGCGCGCACACACCCACTCACGCGTGCACAAACACCCTCACACGGTGCGTAAGAACAAACGTTCCTGTAATGGAGATGGGGGTAATTCGATTCCCCATTACCCATTACCTTTTCTGTAACGGTTAATTTATTGGAAAGACCCATCACTTTCCCATTACCATTACATGTAATTGGAATAAGTAATTGCTTCAAACCATTCCCGTTACATGGATGGTAATGGTAATAACAATTACTTTCTTTCTCGAGTAATTGGAAAAAGCAATGGTAATTGCGATTCCTTTTTTAACAACTCAGCGTAAGTTGACACTCAAGAGACTATGGACCGATTTCGATGACATTTTTAAGGATCGTGCGGGTTATCTAGGGCATTGGATAGAATGTATGGTTTTCGAATGAGCAAAAATGAATTTCAGTCCTATTTTGTATATTAGTCTTCACATGCTACGCTATTATATATTATAACTGTTAAATTTTGAATTCATCCATTTTTCATTTATTCCTCCAATTAACTCTGTGTGTCTATATTGTGAGGAAGCTATATTGCACATCCAGCATTTAGGAGTCCGATTCGCTGATCGCCTTGACCCAAAAAGTTCCATAGTTACTGCCAGATTGTTATCCTGCAATTGTGAAGAATAGAGAATCTGTTATTTTGTTATTTTTCATGACGCACCAAGAAACCGCGAAATGGCTGCGTGTTACGCTACAGATTGGAGAGTAAAATCCGCAGCTGTAAACCAAGCTGTAACCTCTGCAATTCCCTATACTGTGACGGAGGGAGATATCCTTTCTCAGAATCCTTTATTCCCGTAATAACCATCGTTTCGGAAAGGTAGGTGCGAAACGCGGTAGAGTAACGACCTTTTTCCCGGAGTCGGTGAAACTGTAAATCTTATCCAACCATATTTCCGTTCTCTTAAAAACCTATAGGCACCTACCCTTCTCTGCCACCATGTGAAATATCCGCAAATTTTATGTCACTCCGTCCCATTGGGCTTTTTTTTTTTAGAATGTCCTTATCTCAATCTCTGAAGGTACGTACATTCCTGGAATCAATCTTAAATTTTGTCAAGAGTAAATTAAGCAAATTTCTTACCGGTATCGAAGCTATTATAATGAATCACACATTTATCGTTTATCTACATTTTCGATACAGTGTTCTTTTTTCTATATATACAGTGTGAGTTCACCTAATATAGTTGAGTTAAGAAAAGAAAATCTCAACACCGATAAAACATGGAAAAATAGAACAAATCCACAATCACACGATCGACAAACAAAAGGTTCAAGAAAAGCCCAACTTCAATGTGCAGGATAGTGGTTGTTTAACTGCTGCTGTTTCCACAGGTACTGACCACCTTATGCGGGACACCCTGTATATGTGCTATACCTATATATATAACTGAAGGGAGCCAAACGGAATATAACGTTTTTAGAAAGACAGCGCTAAATTACTAAACTTTTGGACGACTCACATTTTGTGATTCCTCTAACAATCACTACATGCAGAGTTCATGCAAATTTCCTTTACTTGTGCTCTTCTGAATCAAGTTCTTCGAAAACAATCAGAGAAACAAAGATTTCTTAATTCTCCAACATAGCTTAAGAGATGGAAGATACTTATACAATGGGTTGTAAGGCTGATGAGAAACAAACTTAATAAAATTAAGCAAAGTGGCTGAAGGGTCTCTTTTGTGGAGATAATCTTCCAGCCTATCCTTTGGAAGTTTCCCGCTCTTCCCTCTTATCGTTTCAGCTCTTATTTCATTCCTTATTCTTATCCACCCAACTTGGAGATCTTTTATCCCCAGCGGTTACAAACTTGCGCACCAAGTTGAATCCTAAACTTCATAGTCGAGACAAATATGAAGAGGCTAGATAATATTATAATGATCTGCATCTTTATGTACTGCGTCTTTTCATCTCTCTACTGGGAATTCAATTAGCTGGTTTACCTCAACGACTGCAGTACATATTTAGTGTAGTAGTTGTGACTTTATACACGATTCAGGGTAACTGTAATAGGAAAGTATATTTATTCATTCTTATATACAGATGGGTAAGCTCTACTACAACAGATAAATAAGAGTAATGCAGTTAAAATGTTGCAATTCAATAGTATACAAAATACCACAGCAAACTTGAGCAAAGATTCATAATCAATTTTAAACTGTAGGTACCTACTTGATTGGTGAAGAGGATCATGAAAAACATCAAAAAGAATGTCCACTTCGAGAGCAGATCGGTCCGCCTCAGGGCAGTTCAGGTGGTGCATGTAATTGTTGACGTCAAGGGGGGTAAAAAAGGGGAGATGGGCGAGTAGATAACCTGAACACAGTCTGAAGAGCATGGCATTGCGATTTAGGTGTCCATTCACCAACTTGTGGAGAACAGTGAATGGGGTACTTTCAAGGTTATTTTTTATTTGCTCAATAGAAATATACGAATGGGAGGTTTCCAAAAAGGAGCCATATGATGGGTATCTGACCCGTAATACGGCACTTGAAATTCATTTTCACGATGACGTCACTACCCCCGCTCAGCATCCTTGCACTTCCTACGTCACTTGTCTTCCTACCCATATATTGGTCTTCTGAGCTGAAAATTGGCACTTTAAGGTTTTCAATTGCGCTGAATCTGAGGTCAAAAGTGTGATTTTCCAACAAAAGAAAGTTCCCCATTCAGCCGTAACATATCTGACGCTGAATGGCTCCATCAACATCACACAATATTCATCAAACGTCAGAATCCCCGAAGTCCTGAAGCCCATGCTGGAAATAGTAAATAACTTCAAAAGTTAATTTCATTCTGAGGGGGAAAATCTTTGTCTGTCATTTCGAAATTTGTGGAAGGCAAGATGGCGGCTTGATAACGATGGTTAAAATGGAGTAGGTAGATTAAAATTCTTCTTCAATAATGATAATTCCTGAACGGTGCATCCAATAGAAATTATTGCACCTAGCAGAATTCAAGAGCATTCAAAACAAAGCGATTCAACCTTAAAACTCGTTAGGTACTTGTCAATTGCTTCACATCAAAATTTATGCTGTAGGCGCCCACGGGAGATGAACAAACCATCACTCAACACAGATTTGATTTGCTTATTTTTCCAATAATCAACAAGTACGCTGTTATTAGGCAAAAAGAGAAGCTATGGAACGATAAGCAACAGAGTCATGGAGGGTTTCAGAAGGGCGACGTGGACGGTAATGAATTAATAGAGAGTTTTTGTTCTTCCTGTAATTTTCTACCCGTGTACGCAAAATGACTGAACACGTAAGGGGGAAAAATGCTTTCGTTTTAATCCCGTCCTACGCGTAGTCATCATAACCTGACGCAAAGGTGACCACAGTTTGAAGACTATAGGTTAGGTACCAATTCGTTCTCTCTCTGACTGTCGTCTAATAATATTTCCCTTCCACAATCACCTACCTAGTCGAAAAAAGTAAAAAATTTTGATAAATATAATAATTGCATTATTAAATCAAATTCCGTTGATAATGTGAACAAAGTGCCTACTTCGTCCGACATCCAGATATCCAATTCACCAACTTAGGAGTAAATGCAGTCGTTGATACTTTTCCGATTTTCAAGTAGATACCTTTTCTTCGTAAGCATTCGCTGGTAAATTACGTACTACTAAAGTTGCATCTACCTACATAAAGATTCAGATAACGATCAGGTTAGTGATTAAATAATACGATTTTTAGTCCAATAACAAATTGAGTAGGTTGGTAGTAAAATTTCTTCAAGGTATCCACTCAGATCTTGGAAATAACCATTTTATAAAGCAGGGAAGGCACTCAAAACTATTCCACATGGCCTGATTAGGTAAGCATGATGTAGATAGCTAGATGAAAAATCGAATGATGTGACAAAAAATAAAGACCCATCCAAGTAATAACTCACGCGAGAACCGATGTATTCAACCAAATAAGCGTTATAGCAATTTTTTTTTTTTTTTTTTAATTTTATTTTTTATTTTATTTTTTTTATTTTTAGGTCGAAGGTCTGTTAATTACTCTAATCTTGTTATTCGATGATTTTGAAGAGATAGCTGACAAAGCGGAGTGTAAAATGATTTCAAACTTCCTCTATTTAATCTCGAATTCAAGAGAATCGTTGACATTGAAATACTAGAGACTTTAGCGTGACGATAGCATCTGCTGTTGCTTGCTCTAGACGCTACTCTACGCGTTAACGGGGGAAAATCGTACGGGAAACACTAAATCTCTCTAATATGAAAGAGGCGGAGGAAGGGGGGGGGGGGTGGAGGGGAAGGGAGTCCATGCGTCTTGAAAGGTTCAGGGGGCGCTACTTCTGCAGCTAAAGGGACAACCTCGCATGGTGCGGCTAAAACTCCAAAGATCCATGAGGATCTAGAATCCATGACCGAATGAGTTTGGGGATGCTGTGAACAAGCAGATGTTTCAATTAATTTTAAAAAGTTGAGAGAACCTGGGATTTCATCCAACCAACCATTTTGTCTAAGGAGCTTATCTGCTAATGTGTTCTCATCAGAATTATATAGAATCAATTCATAGGGTGGTCCCTGGTATGCATTACTTACCGATATGTTTGTTCATATTAGAGAAGAAAGTTGATTACAATAATCACACAGATTGTCTCAATGATGTGACGGCCCCGACAGCCTGCGGCACCTGTCGGCAGTCAGCGCACTGCGACGCTTCCCGCTAGAGCAAAACTGTCGCTGAGCGCCTTGTAATAAGATTCATTACGTTGCCGGACTTCATATCAGCTGGTAACACTCTATCTCAGTCCCATAATTAACGATCTTGATATTGATTGATTTCTGATATCATCAGAAATCATTCTGATTACTACCCAGACTGATCCCATCTAACCTACCTCTTGCGGTGCCTCTGTATTAGTATTGAAGAGTTAATATAAAAAATAACTGCTTTCAAGTCTAATCGAATCTCTTAGAATTCTTCTCGGAGCAAATACATTTTGGTTCCTTGAATAAATCGTACAACCATTGCCTTTGAAACTGTGTAGATACCTATTATTTTCACCTTACTCCTTCATATTAGAGTAATATTATAGAGAATCTTGGTGCATTATAGCAAGTGAAGTGTTTTGACCTTTGTCTCAATGATCACCTATAAATTTCATTTTCATCGAATAAGTAGAAGAGTCCGCGCACCCGCTAACGTGAATTTCTAATAATGTTGATTTCTCATGATCTACTGGTCCAAACAGTTAATTGGGTACACATTTCAGGAGCATGCCCCTTGAATCTTATCGCGATCGGTTGAGTCATAACTTTTGCACATGCGCATTGGGTGGACACAGGCGAAACTCTGAGTTCAATGGTCCGATTTTGATGACAACTTCGAGGATTGAGCTGTTCATTTACTACATCGTTCTCTGTCAAATTGATTTTGGTTTTATGAATCCCTTCTTTCCTACATTTCATCATTTTGGTTCGTGCTTCATTTCTCTACTAAATTTATACTACAGCTTTGCATTTTTTTTAAATCGAATCAAGACTTCACGAGGTGAAATAATATCATTATATCTATTTTAGGAAAATTTGTCGTAGAATGTTGAGGAAGTGGTGGAGGTGTTAAAGTCGGGCTTGAAATAAGACTGCTGTGTCGACTTGAATGTTTCTGTCAATATTCAATATGAATGCAGAACCTCTCCAGCTTACCATATGGCAGCGCTGCCGACAGAAGAAGAATGGGTGTTATATAAAAACAAGGACGAAATAAAAGGGTTTGAAAATGATGAATTTTCTCCTCCGTCTCTTCATAACAATGCGCTTATATTCAGCCGTGGAGCAAATAACCCGGCAATAACTCCCTTGGAAATCCCTCGTATTTTTCACATTCTCCAGAAAACTTGCCTTCGGTGAAGGCGTGGGACAATGAAATAACGCTTGTTCTGCACGGCGCCTTCACACAGGGCAGAGCGCTAATAGGGATAATACTTTTTCTCTTACACATCCCTTTGTGTTATTTACTCTTCCTTAAAATGAACGCAGCTTCAAAAGAGATCCTTATTTGTGTAAATAGTATCAGTGTTTCGGAGAACACCATGCCTTTGCGACGAGTGACTTGATCAATAACGTTGAAGAAATGGGAACTAGAAGCAAACTGGAATTTATCACAATCTGTCTATAACAATCCTCCTTTGGAGCTATTAGTATCAATGTATGATGATAAAAGGGTAATGGTTACGGCTGATTTAGTATAAACTAGGTTAATAGAATAGTTAATCACTTTTGAGCAAGCTCGGAGCATAAATAATTTCCATCCGATCTGGATTAAACTCAGTGGAATTGTGCGTGTGTGAGTCCACATGTTCCATTATGAATTTTACCAATGGTGAACCAATGGAGGCTTCTTATCATGGGCATACAGAAATGTCTTCCATGAATCAGAACCACTAGCCTTTAGGGGCTGTTAAATTTCTTATTTGCTACTGGCCAAATACATAGATTCCCACTCTTGAGACCTGGGAATGACGGATAAACTGCTCTCTCCCCACCATTACCAAATTCCAATGAATCGCTTTTCAGTTCAATTATATATGTACCAGGCGCATTGTTATCACTTTCAGGAGATGAAAAATTTTTTGTCACCAAAATGGAAATTTTCACTTTTTAGGCCATTCTGAACAGCGTTTGTTCCATGTCTGTCTATCTCTATGTCGGTTTGTCGGTGTATGTGTGTGTGTGTATATATATATATATATATATATATATATATATATATATATATATATATATATATATATATATATGTGTGTGTGTGTGTGTGTGTGTGTGTGTGTGTGTGTGTGTGTGTGTGTGTGTGTGTGTGTGTGTGTGTGTGTGTGTGTGTGTGCGTGCGTGTGTGTTTTTTTGTTGGTATTTCTGCCTGAAGCTGAAACAAAGCACCAAAAACCATTAAGCTTCTTGTCCTCAACCTGTTTACTCTTTCGGGAAGACCCTCGAAAGCATTGGCCGGGTCCATTTTCATCCCAAAAAATGGTTAAGCTGGCCTGGAGGCTATCGCCCGATATCTATATCGTCAGTAGTCTTCCACCTTTTTCGGAAAGATTCTGGCATCTCACTTCCTAACGACTGGTGTCATAGGTGACGTCTACTGAGTATTTCGGCCAGCTGATGGCAAAACATAGAACCTAAGTTCTCCAAACAATGTTGATGGCCACTTAGCTAATTATAGAGGTTTCCCGAATTGTAAGTAAGGATTACCAAAGTCCTAATGTGGGTCTCACTCAGCCGTTGCCTTGATCGGCTTGTGTCCTTAATTTCTTTAAAAGTAAATCTCCTTAGAAACAGCGCTGCGGCGAGTTGTGCTCTGCCTCTGAGGCAGATTCAACCCAACGCTGTCTACTGCGGGAGTTTTCCTACAACGTAACATTTCTCCAGAGACGAATACCAGACGTATCTGCTGATTCTGGGTCTGACGAACGACGAGGTGAAAGTGTAGGCCGCTGGCTCTGCAGATGTTCGCTGGAAGAAGTTATAGCCAAGCGAGTTCAATGGGTTTTAGGCATAAAACCGAAGTACTTGCTTGAAGTAGAACGTAAAAGCCGATGCTAACCCCATGCTTAGAGTAGTGGCCTTCAGGCCACTAGCATTCCCTCCTTTTTATGCATAGGATTTGGTGTAGATACTATATAAGTAGTATTAGCTTCACTTACTTTACTACGAAGTAAAAGGATAGCAAGTGCTATAGCATTTGCTTATTATGCATAGGAAACGAACCATGTTCTTCACATTTTGGCGTAAAAGCTCTTGCTTCGCCTTTATGCATACCACCCATTATCACGGTGTGTTTTGACTCAAGTGAGCGAGGAAGTGAAAGACGCTACGTCTGGGAAATTGATGTTTACAGTCTGACTCGAGAGGGATTAATTATTTCGTATTAAAGTCTGGGTCCTAGACGTGCTCCCAATGTAACGGCCCATTAATATTTGATACCTCGACAGAGTTCGAACTCACGTCCTTAATTTCTTCAACAGGATATCTCTTTAGAAACAGCACTCTAACAAGTTGCGCCCCTGAGGCTTTCGACTACGGGGTTTTCCTTGAACGTAGCATAGACAACTGGGTTTTTTAGAACCAGAACTGGCTGTTTTTCATTGCATAATGGCAGATTTTGACATTTTATTCTCCACCCTAATTTAGGTGACATTTTATCGAACCAAAGGAACCAGCAACGGAATTAATGTAATGTGCATTCATGTTCATTATGCGAGGAAGGTATGTGCCACGCCCAACTGCAGACGATTTTCAGTTGTTGCACTGTAATTAACAAAGTTACATCACACTGCATGTGTAGATCTTACATGAAGCTAAACAACAAATGAAGCTAAACCACGAGCAAATAATGTAAAAACTGGAACTATGCTGTGCACTGGTAATCATCTTTACCCAATTATCTGTACGCTCCGATAAAAAAAGTCTGCCAAGTTGGGTGTGGTACATAGCTCCCTCGTTTAACTATTGCGAATGTATAGATCATTGAAAAGTTTTAAATGATCTTGAAAATTTCAATAGCGGAAAAGAGTAAATCAAGAACTAGCTTGAAATTTCATAATTGAGGAGCTTAGTTTCAAAAGGGGTCATACCGTAAACCGGGTGACTTGGGAACACACGAGGTGAGAATGGTACAACGACGTTTTTCAAATTCAAATCCTGTTGGCGGGCTCAAAAATGGCGGAATCGGCCAGCTGTTATTTTATTCTTGTAGAGGATGGATGGTAAAAGCAGTTCCATGTGTCGAAACCCTCTTCCATGGATTTTTATATGCTTGGCGGGCAAAAGTGATTACAGCTGATAACACGATTTGTTTACAAGTCCTGCTAAGGTGTACATGGTGCGGTGGCTGAGGACCTCCTCATGCTTTGTAAGTGATTTATATTCGTAAATCAACTTATTGTGAAGTGATTCGCGTTAGAACTGCACAAAAATTGTTACTTAGTGATTTTCTTTGTTGGATAAACTAAAACACCTGCCTTCCATGTGGTGAGAATGGTACACGGGGTGTGTGACATTTTCTCAACGGATTTCAATTTGATTTGAATATTTTCAAACGATTTTTTGTTCCTGGGGTAGCAACCCATTGTTTTGATTGTTCCTGGGGAAGCAACCCATTGTTTTAATTGTTCCTGGAGTAGCGATCCATTGATTTAATGTTTTAATGGTTCATTGTTTAATTGGGGTAGCCCCATTGTTTTATCTGTTTCTGGGGTGGCAACCCTTTGTTTTACTTGTTCCTGGGGATGCAATCATTGTTTTACTAGTCAATGGGAGCTAGATATTGAACAGATTGTAAATAAAAATAGTTTTATACTTACCTTGTTCACACTCCCGCTCATTCAATTTGACCATGTATAATCCCAAATTGTGGATAGAATGGTTTTTTCACAGGGGAAGGCATGCAATGAGATGTCTACTCGTGTGCTACGATTCCTAATTTGAAAGTTTCTTTTTTTTTTTTCATTTTCAGATTTTTTTATATTTTTTCAACTTTTATGAGCTCTAACACCTTTTTAAAAAGTTCTTGCTTCGATTGGGAGAGGTGACAATGGTACAAAGCGTTTTTGATAGGATATATGACCTGAAAAAGTCAGTGTACCATTCTCACCCCAAAACACGGGGTGAGACTAGTACAACTTTGAGGATTAATTACTCAACTAATCCTCAACCTAAAAAAATATTTGAAATCGTAGAAAAGCTTGCTGATAGATGTAGTTTTTGAAACGAATACGATCAGAGTGACGATCCTGCTCAGTAAGGTTGAAAAAGTCAAAAAACATCAAAAACCGTACCAAAGTCACCCCGGTTTACGGTATCTATTTTTTGAAACAAATCTGTAAAAAACGGATTTTCAATTTGTAGGATAACCATAATCGATTTGTATGAACAGTTAGCGTCAAAAAGGAACATATCCTTGGGTATTTGAAGGCCAAAATTTGATGTTTGGATCAAAAGGGATCACATCCATTCATATATATGATGGGTAATTTTCGTTCCAATCAAAATGGAATGTATCTTAATGATAATTGGCTGTAACTCCTTTGGTTTTCGAGATGGCTGCTCATGTTTTGTGATATAATTTCAAGTGCCTCACTAACTACACTAGATTAAAAACTAAATTTAAATTCCAATCAATTTTATCGGAAGTGGATGTCAAGCGCTTTGAAAGTAAGCTCTTCAAACAGTCAATTAAAAAAATGAAGAATGGATACTCAATGCAATGTACGTATGTTCAGGCGCAGAATGAACTGATGAGTTGAAAACAATTAAATAGTTAGGGGACCATCTACAACCTAAACCGCGAATTCCCTGACAATTTCATCAAAATCAGATCAAAACTGTGGAAATTAAGGTCATTACAAGTATTTCACATTGGCGCATGCGCAGTAGCTATTAATTATAGAATCGTGTTAAAATTGATACGACGTAATCAAGTCATCTTCTTCCAACTATCATCCAAATTTAAGCAAAATCGAACGACTAGAGTGTGAAAAAATGGAGCATAATGGAATTTACGTTTGCGCATGCGCAGAATGAAGTATTGATTTGGCAATAATGAAACTGATAGGGGACCATCTACAACCTAACCCGCGCATTCTCTGACAACTTCATCGAAATCGGATGAAAACAGTGGAAATTAAGGTCGTTAGAAGGATTACTCATAAGCGCATGCGTAGTACCTATCAATGATACAATCACGTTGAAATTGATATGAGCTGATCAAATCGTCATCCCCCTACTATTTTTCGAATTTGAGTGAGATCGGAGTGCTAGGGCGTGAAATAATTGAGCATTATGGAATTTACGTTTGCGCAGCCGCAGAGTGAAGTGTTGATTAGGCAACAATGAAACTGACAGGGTCTAGGTCTACCCCTAGCCCGCACATTCCCTGAAAATTTCATCCAAATCGGATGAAAACTGCGTAAAATAAGCTTGTTACAAGGATTTGTTGACACACGACAGACAGACACACACAGACACGGAACCAAAGTTGTTCAGAATGGTCTAAAATGTAAAATGCGAGTGAAAATTTTGATTTCGGAGACTAAAAATTTTTTTTCTGCCGAAAGTGAAAACAATGCTTCCGCTACCTTTGGTAGACTCGGAAGCAAAAACGGCCGGGTACTTTTCTAGTTCAGGATGTTTTTCATGTTGGTACTTCTAGGCGAAATCCGTTTCGTGAACAACGCACGTTCTGTAGGTAGGTACTAAGGTGACGAAAGGAGAGTGGGATGGCAGTTATGACTCAGGCCAAAGGGAATTCTTAACACTCGATGATCACTGACCCCTAACCCTTCATGAATTTTGTACGAATTCTGCCTCTCTCGTCCTTCACTTTTCGTTCCTTTTCCGAGCGAGAAACCCTGAAGGATGAGGAAACGAGAAGGATCTCAGACTCTTTTTTCCTGTTTTTTAAGAGAACCCATCGCAGCTATTTCTGCTCCAATTTCTCACAACACATTGTGCTAAACCCTAAAGCTACAATGAATGGATTTTAAATAAAAATCAGTCATACAGCATGATGATATGAGCAGATTTCCTAAGGGAAAATGTAGGTACCTGTGTAAGTAGAACCAATGGTGAATATTGAATAGTGAACTGCTGGAAAACTGGTATATGATGATATGGTATATGGTATGGTACAAGAAACGGGATTTCACGGTTTTTCTCAGATTCAATGGTAGGTAAATTGTAGTCTGGGGTTGAATGAATGGAAATTAGTTAATATAAGTTACGATGACCTCGTAAACGAGTTCCACTATCTGCTTTACAAGCAGATAACATGTTACATGGATATGTCTTTGATTGGGGATTTCATAACGGTTGTCCTCTAGAGTTGTAAACAAATCCTTTAACTTTAAACAAATCCCTGGGCCGCATCCCGACTAATTCCAACAAAACAACGGCTTACTTATAGAAATGTTGAAAATAACTGTGGAGATAAGCCACTACGATGAGTTGTTGTTAACAGTCTACTGTTATCAAGAGGATGAAAATGTTTCCTATGGAGTGGAGTGATGCTATTGCTTTACGTTAAGAATATTGTTACCGGCTTATTAAAATTGTTTATAGTCCAATCAACTTAGTTTAGGAATGTAGCCAGGTACGTAAGGAGGGGGAAATTGGTAGCTTGAGATGTGAACGTTTATCGCATAAATCAAGTGCTTTCCAATGAGTGGCGAACGATTTCTGTGCGACGAAAACTGCGGAAGTTCCATTCCCCTAGCAACGGCTGGGTTGTACGTGAAAAACACTGAAAACGTGACACAAATTTTGCGTCACGGAAATTTTTGGTTGACCCCCCAGAGCAGACATATCCATGTCAATATAGTATTGATAAATATATAGGGATGATTTCTTTGATACAGTTTCCAAAAGGGTAACAACTGACTTATTTTTGTTTGCATTGACCGATTGAACAAGTAATAAACAGCTAATGAAACAAGAGATCATTGGGAAGATTATTGAACGCGGGAACAGTTGAGTGAAGCGTTCCGGCTCCCTCGCCTCCACTCGAATCTGCAGTGGCAACTAGCGTGGAAGGTGATTTATCAGCTCGCACTTCACTATTATCCGCATCGGGGTCAATGAGGTGAATTATTGTCAAGCCTCTTCTCCCGCTCGCAGACGCTCATTGTCAATTCCGAACCGGTCCGTTCCAACACGTTCGATTTGATGCATCACTTGATGATGAATAAGCAACTCGGACACATCACTCCCTATCAATTTCCAAAATACACGGCTCAGTAGTGCCTAATGCTTTGATGTGAACAAGAGATTATTCTACTTGTTTGGGCTTTACTACCCCGGTCAAATTTCTAGCAATATATGAATTTTTACCGCTTCAATAATTTAACTTACTTACTTAAAACCACGTTTACAACTTTTGAAGTACAGTCCCAATCTCGAGTTGTCCCAAAGGCACTGTCTCGAGTTGGTGCCACCAATTTGGAACAAATCGATACTAAAACTGTGGACTTACGACCACCAAAACGGATATTAAAACGATGCAAAATATTACGAATAAGCTAATTGACATATATATATGTCTTATTCTGGTGTTCACTTCAAATTTTCATCCAACAGAGAAACGCTACAAATTATCACACAAAAGTTTAATATTTCTGTGCTAGATAGCCCTTCTACGGAGATCAATATATGAATTTTCACTGCTTCAATCATTTTACTTACTTACTTAAAACCACGTTTACAACCTTTCAAGTATAGTACCAATCTCGAGTTGTTGTCCCAATGGCACTGTCTCGAGTTGGTGCGACCATTTTGGAACAAAACGAGGCTAAAATTATGGACTTCGGACTACCAAAACAGATATAAAATGCTGCAAAATATTACAAACAGGCTAATTGACATAGTTATGTCTTATTCTGGGGGTAATTTCAAATTTTCATCCAGCAGTGAAACACTGCAAATTATTACACAAAGGTTTAATATTTCTGTACTAGATAGCCCTTCTACGGAGATCATTGTTCTATAATTATTATTTAACACCGTATGTAGAATATCACCAGAACAATCACGCTCGCGCCTTCCAAACAGGTTCACCCGTTTACGAATCCAGCATGCCACAGTTTTACGCTTTTTTAATAAATTTAAAAAAAATTAAAAAGTAACAAAAAACGGTGGGTCGAAAACGAAAGAAATTAGCCTCAGAGTCTCTCCATGCATTGTAATTGTATTGTAAATGTTCCAGTGAAGCTCCGATTCAGGTTTTAGCCCCATAAGTTTATTAAGAAATAAATTTGGAAAAGAGGTCTCTCAGCTGATCAGTGGGATTAAGTGTATTGAAGCTGTACATTAAATATCCCGAATGAGCTCCATGAAGTTGAGAGAAAAATAAGTTTCACGGGCCCCTTGGCGTAACGTACCCTTGTAAACAATTTGCGTAATGCATTTTGGTGGTGGACGAGCGAAACCGAACCGCGAACCGCGTGGTGGTTGGCTGACTTTGTAGGCAACCAAAGATTGCTATTAATTTCCAATTAAGTTCCATGCATCCCATTCTTCCTCCTCGACGAAATCCCTTATCCCTAGAGCCGGCGTCGGGTAAACCTGGGCGTCCTCCCCACTTTTTTATTTTATTTGTTTATTTTTCAATTTAATGGTGTGCCCCGTAGGGCCTTTGAGGGGAGGTTTGTAAAAAAAAAAAAAAAAAAAACACTGCCAAGGAAATGGTACATGAGCTTCCTCGTGACTTTCACAGGACGTCACCATTAAATTCCAGAAAACTAGAAACGACCGGTTCTGGCATCAGGGAATTAATAAGGTGGGAAATTGGTGAGAATTTGAAGAAAATCGCATCAAAATTGTGGAAATTACGGCTGTTGCAAGGACCGTAACAAGAATATTTCGTTCACGCATGCGCAGAGCGTACCGCTAATGCAATTATGATGATTGTCTTATGGGACCTCAAGGGACCTTACCCACATCATCCCTGAAAATTTGACCGAAATCCGTTCAACATTGACCGAGTTATGACCGTCACAAGGAATTCACGTTAGCGCCTGCGCAGAAGCTACCGTTGATTCGATCATGATGAAGTTGGTAGGGGACCATCTAGAGCTTAACCCGCACGATCCCTGAAAATTTGGTTAAAATCGGATCAAAATTGTGGAAGTTATGGCTGTTACAAGGAAATGTGGACGGACGGACAGACAGACAGACACGGAACCAAATTTGTTCAGGAGGCTCTGAAACGCAAAATGCGAGTGGAAATTTTGATTTTGGAGCAAAAAATTTTTTTCATTTCGAAAGTGAAAACAAAGCTTTCGCTGCCTTGCAGTCTCGGAAGCAATACACCTGTATGTAATAATACAGCGTTTTCATTCACAACTAACTGATTTGTTACATTTGAGATACACGGGCAGAACTGAAATTACCTGAATCCTGGCTTGGTGTCGATTTAATCAGCGGGAAACAACCAACTTACTGAATACAACGAAGAGGAATATTATGCCTTTGATAACTTCTTGAATTCAAAGCTAAATGTCGTTTGTTATTGTTTTCCACATCCTATCAGACCAACCATCACACAACTTCTCCCGAGCTCACCCCAACCCACAAATCCTCCTTCATTTCCAAGTTCGCCTGAGCCCACACGGAACCAAATTTGTTCAGGAGGCTCTGAAACGCAAAATGCGAGTGGGAATTTTGATTTTAGAGCAAACATTTTTTTTTTCATTTTGAAAGTGAAAACAAAGCTTCCGCTGCCTTGCAGTCTCTGAAGCAAAAGTGAGTGTGTGTGGGTGTGCGTGTGTGTGCGCGCGCGCGTGTGTGTGAGAGAGACAAATTTTGTCGACGCTGCACAGGCCATAATTCTCAACCGATTTTCGATATTCTTCCTTTGTTTGACCCCAATTTCAGTCTAGTTGTGCAACGAAGATTTGGAACTCCGTGATGGAAGAGGGAGAATTGAGGGGGTACAGCCAGAAAAACGTGGTTTTTTCGACAAATTTTGTCGACTCCACCCACGTTACAATTCTCAACCGATTTTCATCATTTTTATTTGGTTCGATTCCAACGTTAGTCTACTTGTGCAAAAAACCTTGGGAATTTCGGATTTAATCTCTCTCTCTCTCTCTCTCTCTCTATCTATCTATCTATCATCTATCTCTCGCTCTATTCATAGGGGCATCCCTTCAATGCATGCATTACTTAACAATATGTTTTATTTTTAACTTTTCAAGGCAATTTACATGAATTATACTAGGTAAAAATATTTATGAGTATATGAAATGATCTAGGTAGGAATTCAGTGAAATAACAAGTATGAGTACAGAATCGACTTACTAGGAAATCTCGCCAACACCGCAGAGTTACAGCATTAAAACCTCGCCCACTGACCTGTAAAAAGAAGAAGCAATAAAGTACAGAGAAAGGAGTCACTTGACGTACAAGAAACTGGACATGTTATTGGATGAGAACCGAGAGATACGATATAGACGATCCTTTTACACAAAGCACTCGTATGAAGTTAACTAAAAAGGTTTCCTCGGATGGAGAAGCAATATCCTTAAGCTAGGAACACCCAAGCTGTAAAAATACCTCGGAGGGTCGGTGGAACACGGCGTGTCCGTCACCTCATTTCGAAGGTCCAGGACAGCTGCAATAAGGAGAGGGGCCGCCACTGGGTGAGCGCACATTGAATATGCATGTGCGAAAGGGCAAAGTGGGCGAGCAGGGCGGCGTAAAGGGACTTGGCCGAGCCAACTTTACCCTTGAGAGCGACAGAGAGTTGGTAGCTTGGGGTCAACTTGGAGAAACCGTCGCTTTTCGCAGTGTCCAGGGAGAGAGGGATGGGAGATGCGGCTTTTTTACCTTACCTTGTATCCTCACTATTGCGGAAGTTGTATCATTTCTAACAGAAATCTGAATCTCAATGAGTTTCAATAAGATTAGCATTTTCCGAGGCGTGGGATTTCGGCTAAAATACGACCAAGAAGAAGAAGAAGAAGAAATTTTTGTTGCAAAACATGCATAATAACAAAATAGGATATATAAACATAATTTCGACATGGCAACTAAAATACGACCAAACATTTCTAAATTCCATAAAAATGGTTCTTAGCGCTAATTAAGAAGGAATTGATATAATCTAAGGGAATGCACCAAACGACATTCTCATTTTAAATTGTGAAATTAGAGATACCGATTTCAATAAATGATTTTTCACAATATTATAAAATCACTCTCTTAAGGTTTTGATGTCTGAAGACTTAGATATTACATTCCACATCAGAATTGTCAAAAATCCGTACAAAATTGAGCTTCAACAACAATAACACCAACGAACACACAGATCCCATATAATAAATGGCTCTTAGCGCTATTTATAAGGGCTTTGACCTATATAAATAGTTATAAATAAATAGGTATTATTGGGCCGTTCACAATTACAATGAATGAATTCACTCTAAAAATTTCTGAGAGTATCATCGAATTCAGATGAAAATCGTAGAGGTTATTATCATTACAAGGTTTTAAGGTGACGATTGAGCACATGTAATTTTTGACTCCACCCCCGAGAGTGGCAGAGTTGGTAACTTGGGGTCAACTTGGAAACGACAGTCGTTTTTCGCAGTGTCCAGGGAGAGAGGGATGGGAGATGCGAGTTTTTTACCTTACCTTGTATCCTCACTATTGCGGAAGTTGTACCTATCATTTCTAACAGAAATCTGAATCGCAATGAGTTTCTAGCATTTTCCGAGGCGTGTGATTTCGGCGAAAACACGACCAAACATTTTTAACTTCCAAAGAAATGATTCTTCAAATCGTCAAAAATCGGTGAAAATCCTCGTTTTTTTTTCGCAGTTTTTAGTTAACCTTTTGCGGCTGACTTTAAAATGCCCATGCGGCTCCCCAGTCCTGGATTTAAAGGGCCTGCTCAGACAGCTCTCCTGTCCTGACTTATTTTGCGTTTTTGCACTCTTCCGTTCCGCCATCTTCTAAGAAGCATAACAGGTTCAAAATTCGTTCAAATTTCACCAAAGTTTGAGATAATGTTTGTTACACAACATAGTATTCAATCACGTAAAAATATCCTAGTATTTTTCTATATTCAACAGTTTTTTTAAACAGTTTTGTTCCAAAAATGAGGTAAAAAAGTTCAACTTAAACAAACCAAACTTAATTCAAATAATTCAGCTTCACTACAGGGAATCCACCACAAGTTCAATTATTTCTTCGTCCGTGAAAGCACGACGATTTCTTTAAGACATTTCACAAAAAATAACACTGATGGAATAATACAAGACGATCTCGTATGAAAGGGCAACCGGTACTGGAGCTTCTGGGAGGAGAACGGTAAACCCTCCCTCCCACCGCCCAGTAATGTCGAATTTTCAATGTAAACACAGTCCATAGTTTTTCAACTACCGCTCGAGCCCGAAAAACCATGAATGAGGGGAGGAAAAATGGATGGAGTGGCGTCATAACAAAACGAAAAGCAAACTGTATATATGCGGACCCCGGCAGTGACGTTCACCTAGTTAGCTCCGCATATATGAGGACCCCGGCGCTAATAGGTTAAAAGGCACGTTAAGGAGGCATTTCGGACCCATCATGTGAGGTATTGGCGTGTGCGACGTTAAATTTCTTTAAAAAAATAGCACCTTTTAATTGAACAAGAATTATCTGGAATTTAAGTGATTTTTTCAAAAATGCAGGTACCGTACCTCAAAATTAGACGTCTACGTGAAAAACTGGCTTCTGGTTCGGATTCAGCTTCCTCGAAAACGTACGAGTGCCAGATTCGTATGGGCACGACTTTGATTTTTTTTTCTTTTTCTTTTGGACAGTGTATCCATATATCTAGCATTTAATTTTATCGGATACCCATGAAACAGATACATAATAAGGTTTCCTCTAAATATTTAGTGCAAAAGTTATAATGATCAATCCAAATAGTAATCAAACTCTTGGATCAGAACATAACATTAGACACCACATCCCTCCAGTTATTAATAACCATGAATAATGAACAACATTGCATTCATTCGAATCCAAAATGTTACAAATGGTGAGGTTTTTAGCGTAAAATTTTCCTCTGCTATCGGCTCGAGATGTGCACAAAACTAACGATCCGTAGGCCGTTCGATACGAAGAGGTTGAAATAAAAATGGGAGAATATTATGGCCTAGGATTTTATGTGACCTCAATGTGCTTTCAGAGGAAGAGGTGGCGATGGCCGAACCGAATGGCTCCCGGTGGCCTGAAAGGGTTGGCACCTAATAGTAATTTATTGACATCTACTTTTATTAGTGGTGGGGGGCGAAGGTAACCGAGTAGGGGGGAGGGGGTAACTCGCACCTCCCTTAGGAAGAACTTTTATAGCAGCGCCTACCCCACTTTCGTTATTAGCGCAATGTCGTAAGGTGAGAAAATACGGCTGGAGTCGTTACGGGTCGTTGAGGGGAATAGGAACTAGGTGAGGATATAAAAGTGAGGCTATGGATTAGAATTATAGCTCATTATTCAGCGTAAGTACTGATCTGGGGAGCTTTTATAGAAGAATATATAGCGAACGAAACCCCAACAGAGTCAGTTGAAACCAACAGCTAAATGCTAAACATCATTTCTACGGGATAATTCTTCAGGCTGATCCAAATAATTCCAGAGAATGTCTGAGAAATTACATAGAAATGCAAATGTATTGCAGTGCTTAGCTTCAATCCCATGATATCAATCAACAAGCATTCATGACATTACCCGCTCAGTCGATACAAATTTGATCCAAATTTGGCGAAAACTAGGCCATAAGAAATCTACGTTACTATAAATTCTCAAATGCGCACACTCACAGCTACTTTTTATTCAGCGACAGCGGAATTTGAAGGGCGCCATTTAGGTAATCTATACAATCCCTGAAAATTTCAACGTAATTGGACTGAAGTTTTGAGCTTGGATAGGAATTGGCACTTAAGAAACACGGGCAGACAGGCATCAAAAAGACACGACACCAATATTGATCAAGAAACTCGGAAAGACAAAAAGTAAATGGAAATTTTGATTTTAGAGGATAAAATCGTTTTCGACCTCTTTTACGACTTCAAGCTTCCCTGTCTTCGGTAGTGAGGAAGCAAAATTAGGCGCCTTTCCCACTTTTGTTATCAGCGCGATGTCGTCAGGTGAGAAAATACGGCTGGAGTCGTTACGAGTCTTTGAGGGGAATAGGAACTAGGAGAGGATATAAAACTGAGGCTATGGATTAGAAATATAGCTCATTATTCAGCATAAGTGCTTATCTGGGGAGCTTTCAAGGAAGAATATATTATAGTGAACGAAATCCCAACAGAGTCAATTGACGTTGTGCGGACCCACGCGTACATGTATGAAAGAGCCCGTCATTTTATCCGTTTCCCGATGTCCCTGAGAGGCCCCCCATAAAATTTCAAATTTCTAGGGTGAATAGGAGAGAATTTAGCGAAGTCAGCTGATCTGGTTGGAACCCGTCATTGCATTCGTCTCTTAATGTCCTAGTGAGGCTCCCTGTCAATCTCACATTCCTATGCTGAAAAGGAGTGAATTCAGCTCACTCAGCCGATCAGGAAAGAACCCATCATTTTATTCGTTTCTCGATGCCCCACAGAGGCAAATCAAATCTGATTTCCTAGGGTGAGTAGGAGAGAATTTTAATAAGTCAGCTGATTTGGTTGGACGTTTTTAAACAATTTTTTTACACGAACCTTCACTGTGCCATCCTGATCATTTTGTAAAAAAAAAAAAAAAACAGTTCAAATCCGTCCATGAGTGTGAGCGTAAAGGTGATGACATTGCTCATTTATAGAATAGATGGACGAATCTGTTACATGACTTTGGAATCAACACTCAAGTAAGACAAGAGGGTCTTCTATTCTCTGAAGTGGTCTTGATGGTTGTTTAAGTACATCGTCAGAATGTCTCCCCTTAGTCATTATATAGTGGCTAAGAGGAGAATGAAATCAAGAGGGCTTTCAAAGCGCCATTCCAGGGACGATTAAGTCAGAAATGCTGTCGCAGAAAAGAGCTCCTCCTCGCGTTGAGGGGAGAGAAATTGTTTTACAATTGAATCAAAGCGTTCCAGGACATTCCGAGTGCCGGAAGGTAGGAAGCAGAGGTCTGGTGCTGCCGAGTGCTAATTAAAACCATAGCCAGAATAACCCGCCCTTCGGGCGCTCGCCACAATCCTGGTCGGGGATGGGACACCCGAACCTCATAAGAGCTCCCCAGTGTTGACTTGTACCGGGAATAACCGAGCCGATTCTCCCGTTTCCACGGGATCCCTTGTCATTGTCATAACCTGCTTTCCTGTAACCTGCCTTCCCTCGTCGCCATTTCCCACATTCCCGCTCCTGCATCTCTCGCCAATACCGCTTTTTGCACCCTTCCAGACTCTAACCGGCTGCGTCGAACCCTCTCGTGGCATGTTCTAATGCAACGATTGGTGGGCCGGTTCAGAGTCTGGTTTCCACTGATAAGAGATCCAATATTGCTTCTAATACATTATTTATATGTAAACTCGAGGAATCTGACCCCCCACCCGTCTCTTACCACCTCTCCTTGGTTCACCATTTTATTACCTTCTTCCTTATTCACACTCACGGACTTTGAACCAATATCTGTGCTGCGACAAATAATTCCAGTAATCATACAGCCGAACAAACTACTCAGATCCTCCTGATGCTGCATATGCAATAACGCGTTCTGATTATTTACTAAGGTCATTTATGATGTAATTGAATTAATTCCACCTTCTACTCAAGACAAATACCTAATACGGATGTTAGGATTTACACCAATGAACCAATAGTTAGGGTAGAGGGACCATTGTTTGACAAGGACCCAGTGGTTGACATCTCACCCAAAAGTTTGAATAACAAGGCATAAAAGTGTTTTATTGGCTTGATCCTTTTGAATTTTTAGACAAAATACCTTCTCAGTGAAGTATAAAAGCGGTCAAAGGTTCAAGGTGGGTTTTTGTGAAATCTGGAGGTTACCCAACAGAACTTCGTGTTGATTTTTCTTTGGTGCTGTTTCTTGTGATTTTGCAAAGGGAGTAAGTGTTCTATTTTGATTCAAGATGCCCTCCACATTTTCAAATTCGATTGTTCGAATGATTTTTTCTTAATCAGTTTTTTGTGTAGATTGCATTTAAGTTATCATTTTTTGGAAATAAACAAAGATAGCATGTGAAAATGCAATTGCCAATCACTGGTCCCCAAACTTATGCTACCCTCAGTGATTAACAGTGCTGTCAAAATGGATCTCTATTCGTTCTTGCATTCCTTCTATATTTTTTACATTTATATAAATACGTATCGACTGAGAAGCTGCTAGTTTACCATTAGAAACGTACTTTACTTACGGTATTGTAAGTAAGCTTTGTACCTACCTATTTTGTGGTATATTCAACTTTGTCTTTATGAACACACATATTAATTTTATATGTATTTAGATTAATGAAACTAAGTTCGAATGCTCAATTTATTAATAAAATTTTGAAATAAATGTTTTGTTGATACACGGAATCATTTATTGCAGACTGCTGTGTCAATCATGGGGTGCTAATCACAGGTGCAGCCAAAAATTTGGCTGTCAAATAATGGGTCAAAAAATTGATTTAAAAAAATACAAATTTATGATGTTTTCTGGCTTGAATTAGTGATTTTTCCAATACCAAGCAGTTTGAGGACATCCTGATGCAGCAGTAGATGTAAGATCCAAGTTTGAATAAACGAAAAAAAATAACTTAATGGCTTGTCAAAGTCAAAATTTCTCTCAAACACTGGCCCCATCCACCCTAGTCCTAATTCAAAATCGCAAGCACTTTGGACTGCACGGTTGAGTGATAACCGAATGTCATGAATAAACATGTATTCATAAAAATACATGTAGGCATCAAATATCCCCAGTAATGATTTGTACCAGGAATAACCCCAGTTTTCCTCGTTTCCTGGTATCCTTCATCATCGTAGTGGTGAACAAGATTATCTAGTAGTAATTTAAGTTGTAAAGGATACTTGAAGAAAAAAAAAAACAATGTCTAACTGTCCCTAGTCTTTTTGTATTTAACTGCTTGCTGCTCGTCTTCGATAATCAGAGTACGGTCCTTCGTGGTTCGGATGTAGATAATTATAAAACATGATTTCGCAACGATTTCTGTCCATCTATGGCTCGCCAGACTGCTTCATTAAGGTCAAATCCCATCCTGAGTGAGGTCTGTTTTTTAATTTCATTCCAGAATGTATTTGTCGTTTGTTGAGAGAACATTTCTCAGCCAGAGTAGAATCATTGTTAATTGACGTCAAACTGCACTACCTCAGATTATTTTTTATTGATTTTTTAATTAGCTTTCAATTGGTTTACATAATGTATTATTTCTTTTCTCTCGTTTTAATCTTTGTCTATTGGCTCTGATTGTATTACCTTACAACTGGACAATTCATTGATATTTGTTGTGTTACGTTTTGTGTTTATATTTGTCTCTTAATATTTTAAATTTGTCGACATTTTTTGTATTTTTAGTGGTTTTTTCCTACTGAATGGTTACTTTGTATGTTTCTTTGCAGGTATTTATAGATAAAGACATTGACGATTGTCCTACACTTTGTGTTTTTGACAAATAAATAAACTGCTCACTATTCGCTATAACCTTCCATTAATTTAATTTTCCACATTCTCGCTCCTGATATTCTCGTTAACGCTGTGGCTGCAACAGACTCTTTTCTCGTGCCATGTGCTAATGCAACGATTGGTGGGTCGGACCGGAGACTGGCGCCCACTGATAAGACATTCGATTGCCTGTAATACGAGTACATTCTTTTTATGTAAACTCGCACTCCAAAGTCCCAGCTACGCTTTTCCCTCTTTCCTTGGTTCACTCATATATTTCGTTTCGTTTCCAAGTCCGGGAGTTCTATCACATGAAAACGAGCTGGCAACCATGATCAATTTTAAACAAATATTTGACATTTTCGTTAACAACAACTCAGTGAAAGCAAATATTTTATAGGAAACATATTATTCCACTTCCGCTATTTTGATTTTTGCTTTCAAGTCTACGTATAGGTAGCGGAAGCATTGTTTTCACTTTTGGGAGAAAAAAATTGTTGGTCTCTAAAACCAATATTTTCACTCGCATCTTACGTTTTTAAACATTCTGAACAACTTCGATTCCGTGTGTGTGTGTGTGTGTGCGCGTGTGCGTGTGTGTGTGTTTGTGCGTGCATGTGTATGTGTGTGTGTGGTACACGTGGATGTGTGTTGTGTTTGGCTGCGTGGACATGGAGCAGACCTGGCGGGCTAAAATAAAAAAGTATGATAGAAATGACCTGCGGCAAGCGATTTCCGAGCTAAAAGGAGTGGCGACCAATAACATCGAGGTCACGGCTGCAACCATGTCATGGCGCGGGGTGTGGTGCGGGAAAAGCGCCACGGAGTCACTTGATTTGGGCATCTCGGCGGGAGTGCTCCGTGGTATCACCACCCGCGTATTGAGGGGTTCTTACTTAAACTGGTGGTTATTTTATAGGGGCACTTCCTTTCATCCCATTCTTCCTCCTCACCCTGCAACTTTTCCAGTTTTCATCCGATTTGAATGCAATTTTCAGGGAATGTGCGAACTAGGGTGTAGACAGTCCCCTATCAGTAGCATCGTTCCTGACTCGATACTTCACTCTTCACATGCGCAAACATAAATTCTACCAAGCATCACTCACGCCTTGATGGTCCGATCTCTCTCTAATTTGGATGTTATTTGGGGGATAACAATTTTATCAACCCACATCAATTTCAACATGATTGTATCATAATGGCTACAGTGCGTACGCCAATGTGAAGTCCTTGTAACAACCTTATTTTCCAAAGTTTTCATCCGATTTTGATGAAATTTTCAGGGAATGCGCGAGTTAGTTTGTATATGGTCTTCTATCAGTTTCATGGTTGCCAAATCAATACTTCACTCTGCGCATGCGCAAACGTAAATTCCATTATGCTCTATTTTTCACACCCTAGTTGTTCGTTCGATTTCGTTTAGATTTGGATGATAGTTTGGAGAAGACGATTTGATTACCCCATAACCCGCCTGGGTTAGGTTGTAGATGGTCTCGTATCTATTTCATTGTTTTCAACTCATTAGTTCCATCAGTTCATTCCACGCATGCGCAAACGTAAAGTACATTGAGTATTAATTTTTCGTTTCTTAATTGACTAATTATGTCGTTTCACGCTGCTTCTTGATTTAATATTTTCCGATATGGAATTTTCCAAGATCATTTAAAACTTTTCAATGATCTATACATTCGTGATAGGTAAACGAAAAAGCTATGTGCCATACCCAAGGTAGCAGACGTTTGTGCTTATGAGTACCTTTATTTAAATTATAGTTCAAATTTTCCACTACTATTTTTGGATTATTATTTTCAGTAAGAAACCTTTGTGATCAAGAAGAAAAATATTCATGTGGAAAGAAATTTACTATTAAGTTAATGGAAACGATTTGGTTTTAAATAATAGTATGGTTTTTGGATTTTTTCAGTTGGCCTTAGTTGTACAGTAGGGTGAAGTTTGAATATATTCAGGTCTTGAAAACGAGCATTGAGAGGTCCTGTATGGAGGGATCACGAATCGCCCTGGTTTATCATTGTTTGAGGTAAAGTGGGAATACTCACCGACACAAACAATGGCACTTTGCTCTTTTCAGCGAATTTTGAAAGAAAAACAGTGCTATATAGATGGCTTCGAAATTTTGTAAAGTGGAAAGGAAGGGTCGAGGACCCCCTCCAAATCCATTTCATACATCAAAAAACCCCATCCTTGATTTTAACGTCGTATATATATCAATGAGAGATTCACAACCACAGTTCATATAACGCCTAACAACAAGCAGTGATATCTACACCACGGTAGCTGCCACACACGGCATACAAAAAGAGCAATACCAAGAGCGCCATCAGTTAGAGGAAACCGAATTTGCGATGACCGGGCAAGCAAAAAAGCCTACATGGCAAATGTTTCTGAAAAACTCCGTTCAAGAGGGTATCCACAAAAATTGTTGGAAAAGGCCACAATTCCGTCACATTGAATACCGTCTAGTGGAACGGGATACAAGTAGTGAGAAGGTTCAATTAACGACCACCTTCCTTTTTATAATTGAAAAAATGAACCCCATCCCCTGTGCTGATGGGGCCCTCCGGCAGTAGAGGAAAGTCAGTTAACCGGAGGGTCTCCATAAATTAACACAAAATTTCCTTCTGTATGTTCCCAGGTAGCTGAAGAGGAAATGTTCACATCGCCTAACACTCCCAACATGCACCGATGCAAGGGCTCGGCGGATTACCAAACACCAATGTGTGTTTATGAGTTACTATGCAAAAACTGCCCAGCTTTCTATGTTGGTAAAGCAGAAACCGCGTTAAATCTGCGAGTGAACAACCATATACATTTAGTGGTGGTACAGGACCAGGATCTCCCAGTGAGTCGTTGCAATCACACATGGTGCTCCATTCAACGACTGCTTCGGGATAAAGGTCTTCCTAAAGATGAAGCCTGGTGAGAATAAAACTAAATTGCACCAGTCCGAGAAGGCTCACAGTAATGTCTTGAGAACTAATGAGCCACCAGGACTCAATATTAGATGATGAAAATTCCATCCAGTGCAAAACATAACCAAGACAACTCCACAGCTCCAGTTTTTAAGATTTCGTGACAACGTAAAATTTCCCAACACCTACTTTATTGTTAGTAATATATTTGGGAAAGGCAAATTACCCGAAATATGAAAAATTTAGTTACTGAAGTTCCTTTCAGTTTCACTTTTTGTTTCTTATTTTCGCATTAGTGCATTTAAACTACATTATTAATTGCTATGCAATTCTTAGCCCGACCCCCAACAACTTTTTTTGTAACGTCCGTAACGAAATTAACGATGATTTTCACGTACAACCGAGTAGTTGAGTAGTTGCTATAGATCACATGGCTTCCAATCGTCTAACCATAGCAAACGACTCATTATATCACCTGGTTACCCCACGCAAAAAAAAAAAAAAAAAAAAAAAAAAAAAAAAAAAAAAAAATCCTCTCTTGAAAAGTTGAAGTGGTTTTTCGCTGAAGCGAGTGATATAACATACTACATTTTTCATGATGTACAATTGAGAGTTTTCAGGCTAAGAATTGCATAGCAAATTATCCGCGTTTTCTACGCAGTACAAAAGAGAAAATATCCGAGGGGTCCAGGGGGGCGAAGCCCCCCGGCGAGGAGCGAAGCGGCGAGTATATATATATATATATATATATACATATATATATGATGTATTTCAAGACAATAACTCCCTTCAAAAACTAAAAAAAAAATTTGGTCCAACGAAGAAAAATCCGTCTTGGCAAAAGACAGGTCAAGTTTGTTGATCAGCCCGAACGCTCCAAAATTTCAGGCTCAAATTTATAATTTAATGGCCCAAAAAATGAAAAACAAAATTGGTTTTTTAAATCATTGCGACCACTCAAAGATCCCTAAGATTCATAATAAGTGAGAAAAATCGATTTGTAGGGAAAAAATGCACATATATCGAGTTCGGCTGAGTGTTTCAAACTTTTCTTGGCGATCTTGTCACACGGCTGTCCCCTCAGTTTTATTTAGGACCTGCTTGGTCCCAATGATTAGAATTTAAGTGCCTAATTTAATTTTATAAACAACTTTTCTTTTAAAATTTGCTTTATCAGCCATGCTGCATGACTGAGTATTTTTTTCCGGTAGTTTCCTTCCACTTGTTTCAAGTGACAGTGGTAGCACATTTTCATGCTCACTGGAAACTCCCATCGCCATTTTATTCCATTTCAAACGGGCTACGGAAATTTTTTCTGCAACCAATCGTCTTTGTTCTTACCGTGTCAGTACGTCAAAAAGAGGTTTTTCGGGGAAAAGGCATAAAGAACAATTCTGCTCTCAACAATAAATTTTATTCTTGGAATTTCTCTGATGAATCTCCACTGATGTATAGGTACCTACGATTTGCTGTTCCATTTCTGACAACAGTTGAATTGGAAATTTTGAACTGTGCTACTGGCCCCACGCTTCAATTATCTTTTCATCATTTACGCTCTCATACATATCATACGCCGTGTCTCAATTTGTTGGCTCAATGAAATGGAATATTGATATTTCCCCAGTAAAAATATTTGTTCTGAAAGGTTCATGAATGACATTTTGAATAAATCAGCATGGAAATACGTTCCTATTTCTAGCACAGTGTATGTATGTACGCTAGTATATATGTATAAAACAAAATGGTTCCATCGTGAAATACATGTGAATAAACTTCATTTTGTCAGCTACATAATTAGAAAAACACGCTGTACATTACGTTGGTAGGTCCAATATTTTTAATAGAAACAAATATTTATAAGGGTGTCAAGACATGTGAGTATTCATGGCAACGGGTGTGCTGTCGCGCTTCCAAGTCATTGGTGATAACTCGATCAAAATGTTGCCTATACGCATTGAGGATCAAAACTACATGCGACATTAAGCCAATTCCAGAAGCTCGAGATGTTGTGTGTGGGAGGTGTGGGGGTGATCTGTCCATCCGTCACTTCCTGGAGTACTGCCCAGACCTTATGGACCTCCGAGTCCAGCATCGGCCCCCTCAGTGGTTTGACGTTTTATCTGGACCAGACAAGATCCTGTCCCTATTGCCGAACCTGAGAGCCGTTGAGCTCTGCTACAAACTGTGATATCTGATCTGTGAAATATTTTTTGTACAATCTAGTCATAGTTTTATTTCACTTTGCTTACTATTATGAATGTAGTAACGTATACTTAGTTATTAGCCTATTCTTGATCTAGTCTTAGTTGTTATATTTCATTTTTGAGGTTTTTTTTTTATGGCCATCACTGTACTCCTCATTTTTTCTCCCTCCAATTGGCTAGTGGAGTCCGCGATGGCAATCCGTTTGATGACGGACAGCAGCATGGCCACCCCTTAGAATCGTGCCACTCCCAGTGTCCCTTTGGACAACTTGTTCAGTGCCGCTAATGCTCAATACATTTCACCACCGATAAGTCCATTGTATTTCTCGTATTTATTTTCTCGTATACGAAAATGGCCTTTCTGAAACGGGAAGAGGTTTTCGTTACATGGATATTGATGCGGCCTGATGGATAGGAGGCATTAAAGGATATTTTTCCTAATCGAAATACGGTGTTCAAATTTATGTTGGAGCCCCTTTGTGAAAAAAAAAAAAAAAAAATCAATTATGAGTGTACAGAATCGTACTGGACAGCTGAGGAGCCAATGATGGTAAAGTTTTCCTTATCTACCCACGGAGATAAAGTCCAAAATAAAGAGCTTTTGGTACACGTAGAATACAATTACAAGGTATGGAAGCAAACCGATCAGAAGAGAAACATCAGAGGCCTAAACCGGAATCAAAACGGGGGTATTCATTCTAAATTAAAAAATTGGTACCGATTTGTCCTAATTTCAAAACGGAAGTTAGTGAAAAAACGTTGTCTATTATGTAAAGCTGGGAATTATCCTTTCAAACTGTTGAAACAAGTAATTCCTCCCCTCCTTTCACTTTATCTGATTAGCTATAATCCCCCTTCACTTTGCTTGCACTTAATTGGTTGTACCTCCTGCCCCCCTTTCCTTTCTCTTGACCAATGGAATTCAATCTCCCTTCACCTGTGACTATAAAAGCTGTGTCCTTTCTAATGTGTCTTCAGTTATTTTTTATTACTGATGATGGCCTATCCGTTCGATTTAACATTGTCACTCTTTATTTTTCGTGGAAATAGACAACGTTTTTTTCACAAACTTCCGTTTTGAAATGGGTTTCCAAAACTTCGTCGCGAGTGATTTAGTTCGGGTTGTCCTAATTAGGCCAGACGGTCCACATTGATAAAGAATCAAAATTTAGTAGGGGTGGATATTTTCCGGACATTGTGTACTACGGAATAAGCCGCAAATAGAGGTGTAAGTGCCTATTAAATCGGTGAAAAAAATAAGGAACGGTTTCAGAATACCTTCTAACGGATTCCAATAAATAAGGTTTAGAAAGGTTTTTTTTAAAGTCCTTGCAATAGCTTTATTTTCTTCGAGAATTAGCTAAAACCATTACGAAGCTGGGAAAGCTCGGAATGCAGTGAATTTAATACCTGAACCTTCCGTGTTCCACTTCTTTAATGTTATGTATAACGCGATATCAGACTACTTTACTTTACCAGTGATGATATTTCACTCGCTATTACCCAGAATTCATTGTTTCGGGCCCTGACTTTGTTTTGGAGTCAGTTTGTTTATCTTAAGCGCCTTCACTTTTGTTCGACGGTTGCTCTCGAGACTAAGTACCGCGAGGCCGTTAGCGTTAGCAGGTGGTGAAACATAAAGCTTGCAAAATACGCTATTAATATCCCCACCTCCGCCGTTGTTGCTCACATCAAGTTCGCCCCCCACGTCCAATTAGGAAATATGGTTGTTGGTATGGTTTTACAAGCGGGAGATAGTCTTTCTCCTCCCAACACCATCCTCTCGTGTTGCTTGTCACAGTTTGTGACTTTTGATGATGTTCTTGTAACTAACGGGCTAACTTCTTTAAAGAAACGGCTCGAAAGTTTAAGGGCTTGTTTCCCCTCTCTTAGCTGCACTTTCAACTTCTCCTTTGAACTTTCTACTCCAAGTTTTGTAATATGTGAGCCTGTTCAAGGCCGGAATTTCGTTTGAATTACCTACTACTTAACTCAACCTAATAGGTACTATCTACTCACAAAATGTTTATAGCTCGTTCCCTCGCATTTTTCTGAAGGGATCATGCTTACATGTATATAGAACTGGTATTGATTACAGTAATTTATCGCAGTTGGACTATACGAGAACCGCAAATAGGTCCAACATTAGAATTCCAAAAATTAATCTGGAAATTTACAGAAGAAGTGCATAATATTTTGTAACGTTACAATTTTTTTATAATCATAAAATTTATAACAGTCAGTTTGACAAATTCAAATCATTTAAAAACCATTTAATTGTAAAAATTGCTGAAATTGACTCATGATATAAGCAACCTTTTATTTTTATTCTATGAAAATGTTTGCATAGGTAATTGTTTTCAGTGATATACATTTGATATAACCATGAGGTATAGCTGCGACTCCATGGAGGGACACAAATTCTTTGAATTTGAGCCTCTGTGGGCACAAGTGTATAATGTATTGGTTTTTTAAATGTTTTTAAATTTATTGATTTATTTCGGTATTTTCTTTTGTTTATTTTCTTGAGGTGCCAAATGAAGAATCTTGAATCTTGTATTTTGAATCACATTTTGTACCGCCATCCGTTGATTTCTTCTGTCTTGGATGTTTAATATAAATGTAGGTATGCTAACTATACTTCTCGAAAGGTTTCACTAACATAATTTATTCTTACATCAACCGATGTCGTAGGAATTAGTAGCTATGTTCCAAGCACCCCGAGTTCATGATCTTTTCGGAACTGGTAAGGCGCCGAACTTTATGCGCACGTGAATCGTGTTCCAAGCGTTTTGAGTTCAGGAACTCAACACTCGCTACGGTGTTCCCACCCCGTCGGGTTCATAAACTGAGTTCAGTGAGTTCATGAACTTTTCAGACCTGCTCGGGGATAGGATTGAGAGCTCAAACTGAAGGAAACCTTTCTGAACCTTCCAAAAATCTTATTTCAACCGCGAACCCTCACGCTAAATACTTGCTTTGTCATTCGCCTGATAGGTGCTTGTTGCGTTATCGTTTTAGCGAATTTTTGAAGAAAATTAAGCTATTGCTCTCGCCTCAAAATTTGTAGAATGTGAATTTTTGAAAAAATTTTATGCAGAAATCCGTTTCAGGCTATTCTGAATCATATTCTGAAGTTTAACGCATTTTTTTATGTATGTATGTATATATGCATGTATGTATGTATGTATGTATGTGTCATTCCAGACGATAACTGTCCGTAGAATTGTGCTAGAAACTTCAAACAAATTTTAAAATGTTAAGGACACAAAACGAAAGTTCAAGTTCGTTGGCCAGCATGATCGGATTACATCTTCGGGTTGAAATTTTCAAAAATGTAGTCAAAAATTTCAAAATATCCTGTTTTTTGTGATTTTTTGTGCGAAATAATTTTTTCAGCATACAGGTATATTCGGAATCAGCGTAAAATTTCCTATAAGAATATGTACTTATCAAGTTTTCAAAAATTTCAAAGTTGAAAAATCAGTCAAAAATCGGAATAATGCCGTTCGCTAGTTGTAAAAATCGGTAATATTTGCATGAAACATTGTCCAAATTCAGATTGAACTACTCTTATGGAAGTATCCCTGTATAACCAGTCCTAGAACCATGCTGTTTAAAACGTAGGTAGTAGGTGATTAAAAAAAAAAAAAAAAAAAAAAACTCGGCGCTCCGCGTCTCGCCAGGGGGCAAGCCCCCTGGACCCCCGGTTACCTCTATTTACATACTTCGGACGAAATTATTGAAACACAGAATGTGTTTGCGTTGTCGCGCAACCAAGTGACAACCAAACAAGCGTCATTGTTTACTATTCATTTATAACATCAATTTATATAGTTATAGTATGAAACTACGAAAAAAAATACGAAATAAATTCGTGATAAATCAAGAGCGATTTATCAAGTAAATGTCCTAAGGAGGCTACATACGAAATTACAGCTTCCTAGAGTGTAAAGCATAGAAATTAGCTTTAAGAGCCACACATCTGATCCGGACCCTGAGCATCGTCAAGTAAATGTCCTAAAGAGGCTACATACGAAATTACAGCTTCCTAGAGTGTAAAGTATAGAAATTAGCTTTAAAAGCCACTCATCTGATCCGGACCCTGGACATCGTCAAGTAAATGTCCTAAAGAGGCTACAAACGAAATTACAGCTTCCTAGAGTGTAAAGTATAGAAATTACCTATTCAAATTATTTAACCTCCGCTTCACAAATCAAACCGTTTTCGTAATACTCAGATCACCTGCTATGAATCAAATCATCGAAACACAAGCTCAATGAAATCATCAGAAATTAACAAGCGGTTGCAATCATGTTCACAATATCAATTATTGAGAATGATCACCTGTGTGTAAACAATTATTTATATAACCATGCTCATAACTCAGTTTGTTGGACACGCACTTCGCAGTAGTTAACATAATATTGTTGGATAAATCGAGAGCTTTCGAACGAATGGTCAACGAATTTTGTGGGATGAAAAACGACGAAGTACCATTTCCCTAGCAACGACTCGGTTGTACGTGAAAATCATCCGTCACACATTTCGTTACCATCCCGCGTTCCATTTTCGGCTAGTTAGTCCATGGCTAAAACACATTCTGTGTTAAAAAGTAATCACAACTGATGAGTTTACTCTATGCATGTGTTAATAATTTGATTCCATGTTTGTCTATCAAAATCATAAACTAAAATTTCTCTACACGATCAATAGCGACTGAAATGTCGAAGATTTCTTCAAAAATTTGCTTATGGGGTCATGCTGCATGACTGGACTTTTTTCACATCTCTTTAGTTCCTCGTTTGCGTTGCACATTATTTACGTCATGAATCTTAATAGATCAGCGGGGCTATTCCTAGAAGATTCGGAATCGGAAGTGTATATGCTTCCGATTGGGTCCTCATTCTGATGAGAGTGGGTCCTCAGGAATTCGATGCGGATAGAGTCGTGCCTTTCGATTTTGACTCTTCGCATCATGAAGTAACAATGAATAAATGAACAATTGAGGGAAGGTAGCTCACCTAAATAACCGTGACGAGGTTTTCACGTTACTTTTGACGACGTTGTAGCTGATGAGTGCATTGAGTGTCAGGTGAACTATAGTGTTCCCACCGACGGGTTCTTCAACCTATAAATTTCGTGAACTCGTGGAACCCGTCTGAGTTCATGAACTCACAAGTTCATGAACTCAGACGGGTGCTTGGAACACCCCTATTATTAAGCCCGGGAAAAACCAATTATTCTATTACCTTAATTATTAGGACGCCCGTCTGAAGCTAGGACATAATATGGGCATTATGCGAGGCTTCGTCTACAGGCTGGTCGGCCTATTAGAATTGATCCGGAGAGGTGTGAGACGAAAACTCATGCATCAGAGAAAACACTGCAAATTACCACACTTATTTATTGTTTTTTTATTAGATAGCTCTTCTACCCTGATCAATATGTTTTGATATTTTTAATTTTTTTGAATTAAAAAAAAAAACTTTTTTACGTTTAAAATTCTTTTTTTTTTTTGTGATTTTACTAAATTTTGTTTTTACCCTATTGGTTTTTTCCCCCTTTTTTCGGAGTCTTTGCACCGAAAGCGCTTGTCCCCGGTACTGGTCTTGCTAGTGACGACGGATTCTTCCGAAAGGTACGTAAATGATATTTCTACTATTACTACTAGTGGAAATTACCCTCTAGATTTAATTTTAAATTAGTTTTAATAGTTTTAATTCAATATTAGTTTTAATGATAATATTAATATTAGTTTTGCCTGCTGGTTTTTCAAAAATCATTACGAGGGATATTCTTTTGAAAACTATGGGTGAAATTCATATTATATCCTCCACATGTACTAAATCTCGGTAGGTCGTAAAACGCGATTCTGGATTCCCACTAAATTATAATCGGATTGAGGAGCGGTTTCCAGTGGTGGTAATAAAATTAAAACGAGGCTGATGGGGATATTTCGAGAGGAATTGAGCTCATGTTGGGGGGAAACCACTGAATGGAGATACGGTACTCACGCAGTCGGTGATTTGACCGCTAAATCTGGAATCCAATAAACTAGTGAGGCTTCCCCAACTAAACGTTAAATCGAATTTGCGACGCCCGCATATATTAGGGAGCCAATGCATAAATTAATTACTGACTTGCGAATTATCCGTAATGACGAAACTTTTCATGTTTAATATGCGTTATAATTATTTTCCTAGTAAGTCATTCATGTAATTGATTGCTCAAACAAAAAATTGAACATTTTAGCCCTATTCACATCAACAATTGCCTGTATTCACCAATCCAACGCCACACCTCCACCTGTTTATTGTGAATCACCCCTAAGAGTGTCTCCCTATCCAATTTTAACTTCCCAGAGTAAACTGGCGCTTCCACACTTCACCGATGCCAGATCGAAAAATTGAAAGTTCGTACGATTCAGGCAAAAAGTTCAGATTTATTTATTTTTTTATTTCAATAATACTGGCAAGCCCAATACATGAAGAGAAAAATATATAACAAATGTATAGATACAAAATACATAGCGTAAATTACCGCGGCGAACAAAACAAAAATATTAAGAAGTATACCTACTACCTATAAAATAGAATTGAAAATAGATGGAAAAGAAGAAAGTTTATTGATTTAACTTAACAGATTTAATTTGTACCTGACGTACAAAACTTCGTAACTAAGTTTCTACAAAAAAAACTCGGAACATTTTCACTTTTTCAGCATTACCGTCATATTTCGGATGAAAAAGCAGTTTTAGCAAATTAACACCACGATTTGTCAGTCTCCATCTCCATTTCTTAATTAAAAATCATGAAAGCCAAAACCCTAGTTAGAAGAAGCAAGTCATTGTATCATTTATGAATTGTAATAATAAGAACAATGGATTTAAATTGCGGAACACTTCTACAGCAGGAGTTTTGTGAAGGTAAATAACGTAAGTTACCTACTTTTAGTTTATTGTTCTCAATAATTTTTAATCAACTTTCTTCTGAGTTCTCAATTCCTGCTGTGGAACATTCGTTACCTACACAATCACAAATGTTACAAACTTCTGAGTTGTCAAGGATAAACTAATTTAAAACACAGGGATGAAATTGCAAGTTTTCTTTCAGTAACAATTTTAACTCTCCGCAGTGATCCAGTTTTTATAACATCTTATCCCTTAGAATATGCTGACATTTTCTTCTTGCAATCATTTGCGCACAATATACCTAATTGAAAAATCCACTTCTGGGAAATTCGCAAAGGTATCAGAAAGTAGCCCTTATATATAAAACTTAAAGTTTGTTTCTATCTATCTATGTATGTGTGTATGTTCCAGCAAGTGTATGCATCAGCAAGTTCCGGCGCACAACACAGTGTCTTAGTATATAAAATAATATGCATCTCAATATAAATGCCTAAAATTTGCAATGAAGAGGGTAAAAAAAAGTCCAGTCATGCAGCATGACCCCATGAGCGAATTTTAAGGCCTTAGGCTTAACGTTACTGACGGCCGAGTGGAGGGAGGCCTTGAGATTAACGTTACTGACAGCCGAGCGGAGCGAAGCCTTGGGTCTGCGTGCTAGTACGTACATAAATAGAACTTCTTCATAATTTCATGGCTGATATTTTCTAAGCCACAGTCAGTATTAAAGCTACATCAAGTCCTAAAACAGTTGAGCGTAAAACATTAAAGAGAGCGACCGAGAGAATCGGAGGACGGAATATTTCACAGAGTAAACTCATCAGTTGTGATTACATTTTTTTTTTTTTTTTTTTTTTTTTTTTTTTTTTTTTTTTTAAGCACCTACTACCTACGTTTTAAACAGCATGGTTCTAGGATTTGTTATACAGGGATACTTCCATAAGAGTAGTTCAATCTGAATTTGGACAATGTTTCATGCAAATATTACCGATTTTTACAACTAGCGAACGGCATTATTTCGATTTTTGACTGATTTTTCAACTTTGAAATTTTTGAAAACTTGATACATATTCTTATAGGAAATTTTACGCTGATTCCGAATATACCACATGTTAGTATGCTGAAAAAATTATTTCGCACAACAAATCGCAAAAAACAGGCTATTTTGAAATTTTTGACTACATTTTTGAAAATTTCAACCCGAAGATGTAATCCGATCACGCTGGCCAACGAACTTGAACTTTCGTTTTGTGTCCTTAACATTTTAAAATTTGTTTGAAGTTTCTAGCACAATTCTACGGACAGTTATCGTCTGGAATGACACATACATATATTATATACATACATACATACATACATTAAAAAATGCGTTAAACTTCAGAATATGATTCAGAATAGCCTGAAACGGATTTCTGCATAAAATTTTTTCAAAAATTCACATTCTACAAATTTTGAGGAGAGAGCAATAGCTTAATTTTCTTCAAAAATTCGCAAATAAGGTTTGTGCCTACGCTTAAATGCAAGTGAGCAGCTTAATAAGTCATAACATAACCTGGACAAAAATTACTTAATAAAGGGTTCAAAAATAAAAAAATAAATAAACTTCAATGAGAAAGAACTTATATGTTCAATCTAGAAAAACAAGAATGATGACAGTCTAATACTGATAATTGACTATGTACTAATAGGCAGTAAGAAACGGTAGTCCTGTAAGAAATTTGTTCAAGTACTTATACTGGAGTAGGTGGTAAATGGTATATAAATACTGGTATGCAGACAAATAGATACTGATATCCTATCTCGATGATTTCTTTATTCATTAAAGGAAAATGCTCGGAGTAGAAGAGACCTGGTGAAAAAATAAAGCACGTTCATAGCTTTCTGTTTATCGTCTTGAAAATCGTGTAAATTCGATAACCGATCATCACCAACTACCGGATTTCGGCCCACAATATAGCACGCGACAAACTGCTTTCAGTAAGGCTCAAACATTGGGCAACGAAAACAGAAATGGTATAGGGTGTCAGGTTCATTTAAATAACAGATTTTGCAGAGGTTTTCACTATTCAGTTTGTATGAGTTACCCTTATAATACAAAGTCACAAACCGGTTAGAGGACAGCCTTAATTGACATAGTACTCTTACTACCTGCACGTCTGAGAAATAGCTTAAATAGCTCACTCAGCTAATCTGAATCACCAAAACCAAACGCTCGAAGTAAGACCCTGAACTGCGTGTTGGGAACCAAAATAAAATTTAGTAATATTGTTCATGCAACTTAAATGTTATCTATACGATAATGATTCTCGAGGCTTAAGGTTGGTGTGACATACTCTCGCAATCCTGCCGCAGAACCTCCTTAGTTCGGAGTTCCCATTGCATGAAAATCGTATAACAGGTCTTGCAACGCGTGTGCCATGTAATAGTAATAGGGAGCTGAGAGTCGGGACGGGTAAGTGGTTGACGGAAGGTGAGGCAGGAGAGCGGATGAATGCGAAGGCAATCAATCGACGGGATAGGGTTAGGATTTGCTGGTGATGGGCCGGGATGGGGCTGCGAGGAGTTGGAAGGGCGCTATAATTCAAGGATATCTCAATCTCACGTTTTCTGAAGGAGGGAACGAGAGAGTGATGGTTGTCGGCTGGTGGAGGGGGGTAAGGGTTTTGAGGCCCCTCCGCAATCCATTACTCAACATTGATGCGACACATTTCTCACAACCTTTTCCATGAGAAAGGCCGATCCCGGGAGGGAAGGACGTCAGGAGCGATCTTCTTCATTCCGAAGGGACAGGACACCTATTCAGTTAGTTTGCGGGAAGAAATATAAATCTTGTTTATGTTTGGGAACCGATTTATCCCAGGACCTACTGAAATTGGAATCCTTCCTCACCAAGATTCATTACTTCTGAATCAAAAGATTAGTCCTGAGATCCACCAAACAATGAGTGTTTCCCACTCATTCATGTTGGTTTTTTTTAATTTCAATAATAAACCTTTGTAATTGACCGAGAAAACTAATTTTTGAAATCTGTCCCATCAAACTTTGTTGTCAGTCGTGCTCTTCAGATGGCTCCAGAGTTGAATCAGAGAGCATAACCAGGATAGGCGCTGGTATATACATACATCTAGGCGGTTTTTTGAGTGCGCTGATTTCAAGTCCAAGGTCAAAAGTGTTAAATCCCAGCACATGGAAGATCCCAATTGGGTATAGCTGAGAGCTTCAATATGAATGCACACACCACTGTCTTCCAGATTGAGCTGTATGCCTTCATCAGGCGCCTTGGTAGCTTAATAGAGAATAACATGAGAAAAAGACAAGTAGTTATACATACATACAGCCAGGCTAGCATCAAAGCACTGATGAATCTGGTCACTACCATCGAAAATGTTAAAAAAGGCTAATGATAATCTGACCGAATTAGGCACTCAACTTGACAAAAAAGTGTATGTCAATTGGGTGCCAGGTCACACTGAACGACTTTCGTCCCATGTCTTTGTGTGTGTGTCTATAATGTATCCGCAAATCAATGTAACAAGCTTAATTTCCACAATTTTTAGCCAGAATTTCCACAGATTGTTATTATGAAATGTTCATCTATTTACGGTTGGGGACGGTTCTCTTATCAGTTTCGTAGTTCCCTAATCAATAGTTCACTCAGCGTATACGCAAACGTTAATTCCAACCAGCATAATTTTCTCACGCTCCTGTTGACCGATCTCTCTCTCTTTTGGATGATAGGTGGAGAAAAACGAATTGATGACAATTCACCGTTATTTACCGATTATTAATGTTGCATCCATCTTCTGTGATGATTATACCTCTCGAAAACGACAGAGTATCATTCAAGTCAGCAGGAGTCGACATTCAAAAGTGATGTTGGGAAGTTTTAACCATCAGTGAGCGGCAAACAAGTTTTGCACCGCCGTCTGATTTTCCGATGCCACCCGCCGCTTCTCGTGATCAAAGGCTCGAAGAACTTGGACGCCAAACGTTGCAGCCTTCTTTGAAAGTTAAACTTTCACATTAACGGGGATGTCTGGCACAGAGAACCGAAGAAGTGAACTCAGCGAGAACTATAACCTTGTCGCGATAGGATCCTGGTTCCCGGGGATCGAAAATCCTTTCCCAACCGCTCTTCATTCTTCGCGTCGTATTCATGCATTTCAGTGTTGGGCATAATCTTATCGAGGAATACGAATACAATTGTAATCGCGATCATTATTCGTTGATTCTGAGTCAACTGCGATTATATTCGTAATCGTGTAATCGTATTTGTCTGTCGGCGATTAAACGAATACAACCCATAAAAATGCGTCACGGTCATCAATTTCAATAGGGCATCCCTCCTATAATATGCAAAGCCTTGCGGATATTACCTAGTTTCAGAGGGACGTCCTATTGAAATAGATCTGAGACAAATAGGCTGGGCTCCAATTGTTGAATTCGCTTTAAGAACGTCCCTCTGAAGCTAGGTTATACTAGCCAGACTTCACATTTTATTACCCATCGGGCTTGATGGCAACGATATCCGGCTCCTTGCCTCAGTCACGCGGCATATGATATAGTCTCTTCCTTTCGACATCCCAACTGCTGGATGACAAAGCGCCTGCTATCTGCTTGGCAACTGTATCATGACGTAGAATGCGACCACCGTGAGTACAAGGGCACTGCTGCATCACATGATACATGATACTTTTTTACCCTGACAGGCATGACAGAGGGTTTCTGCTGTCCTGCGACTACTCCTTGAACACTCACCGAGGAGGCTTATGTGGCCTGCCAGATGGCGTGAAAATGGCAACAGGCCATAATGCCCTCTGAAGCCCGTTCCTCCGACTGGGAAGAAATGGGGGATTCAGAGCACTGCTGGAGTTCTTTACCATCTACTGATTCATGTAGCACAGCAACAAACTCAGCAGATGAGCTGGGTTTGGAGCAGTTGGTGTTGCTTGGTCACACCACAACAACTGCTGCCTTACAAGGTCCAGGTCATGGCGGCGTAAAGATGGGATGCTGAGAGAGAGACAATACCGAGGCCACCGGCCTTGACCGTTTCGTGGATATAGGCACTTGGGACACCAGGTGGAAAGCATAGCCAAGAGCCCACAGCAGAGCGAACTTCACGATCTAACTCTAGGAGCCTCCCCACAGTAAGCCTACCAAAGACTAAGCCAAAGTTAGCTTTGACAGTAAGTACATGTGAAGGAGGCGCAGCTTCTGCTGTGGCATTAATGGAGCCTTGGTGATAGAATATAGTGTCCACCAAGGTCCACACAGCTTGTAGCAATGGTGGCCACACCCATGCAGTCAACTCCAACGTACGGTCGAACCTCCAGCACGGATTGGCTGGGGACGGGCACCTTCACCTGATGCTGGCAACCCGATGGGACCAAGGAGACTTACCCACACTTATCTGGGTTAACCACCAAATCAAAGGCATGGAAAGCGATCTGCAAGCCCTCACGGGTTTCTGCGAGTAGGATGACATCATCGGCAAAAGCCAGTGCACCTAATCGCACCCCAGGGGCGAGATCAAACCCTATTTCAGCTGGCAGCTTACCCAAGGCCGTGTCCACGCCCAGGTTAAAGAGGAGTGGTGACAGAGAGATCCCCCTGGCGTACCCTGCGCCCAATGACAACATCACCTGACATTTCGCCCCGTGCCTCGAGGACCGTCACGCCTTCGCGGTAAAGGTAAGCGACATACTCAATTAAACGAGTAGGTGCCCCGATACCACGATTACAATCGGTCAGGGCAAAATGGCTCACGGTGTCAAAGGACTTGGTGCCGTCCAGAGCGGCAAAGTAGTGTTGCCGTTTCTTAATACAGGCCAGTGAAATGACAGTCACTCATATATACTTATATATATATGAGAATGCGAACTTTAGGATTCGTTTCAGAATGCCTCAAAACGGACTTCAATGGAAAGAAATTTCGGTGACTTAGATTTTAATATTATTGGGGCCGTTGCAATAGCTTCATTTTCTACGGCAATTCGCTAACATGGAAAAAATGTTCATTTAAAAGTGAAGAAATGAAGGAAGGTGTTTCACATTCACATCCAAGACTTGTGCACCATCATTCATCTGTAATGGCAGTTTCTCAGCCAGTGTGATCCGTAACAAACAGGACAAGAACGTGAAAAAAAAAATGTAGGTACCATTCGAATTTGAATTGCCCCATCCCACCTAGAACGGTAAGCTTCATTTTGATTTTAATTATTAGAATTTCTCTAGCAATAATTACTTACTGTTTTCTATAATTAAATCAACATCACAACAAGGTAATACACAACATGATTTATGTTTAAAGTTCACTCCCGATTTCCAGGGCAAAATTTGAAGATATAATGAGCCCTCAAAAATTTTTCGGACCAAAAACAACGACAATTTTCAATCAACGTCGATATGACTACTGGACAGCAGTAAATACGGTATTTTTATACCGAATAAAATAGTGCTAAGAGTGACCTAGTTTTTTTTCCCCCCTTACCCCCTCCATATACCAATAAGTTACCTTCATCACATGATTCAGCAAGGAGAAATTCCGCAAAATCATTTATTACATGTGGCAAATAAATATCTTTGAAACTCAGTATCAAACCATTTTTGCACTTTTAGAGCGAAATTGCGCCCGTTTGTGCGCACAAAAAAAAATTGAGTTATGGGTTTTCATAAAGGGGCTTCATGGAATTACTCGTTGAAAAAAAAAAAAAATTGGTGCGCGTTTCATTCATGAGCGAGATTGTACTGGTTGAATTCCTTGTAAAAAGTTATGGGGGTTATTCCCAATTACGTTTTTATGTCTAATGTACATTTAGTGCTGTAGTTATTTCGGTAATTTTTCATTGAGTGTCATACTTAAGTGTCAGATGGTGAGCATACGCAGAAACGGCTATCTACTTTACCCACTAAACAGTTTTGTGTATACACGTTTGTGCGCGTTACAGATATCGATATTATACCCCTTACACTGTTAATATCGATTTCGTAGCAATTTACAACAATAATAATAATATTATCCGATGTCGACGCACGATCAGGCAGGAGAGCACGAGATAGCGTCTGAGGTTGGATGCGGTAGGTTGGGGCGGTGCTTAGTTGGCGGTCAACTGTGGCCCCTGGGGTGATCCCTTTGGTTCAACTGTTCGAACGTCGGTGGTCGAGTTTCAGAGTTAATATCGCCACTGGGATTGCCTTCGGTGGATTGGTCATGATGTCTCTGCATATGCTCCGAGTCTTTGGACAGGGTGTTAAGATACCCATTGCAATACGTTATCGTATATGAATTAGGGTGGAGGGGCCAGATTTTGACACCTTAAGAGAAATTTTGGGTTTGACAAGCAATTAAGTTATGTTTTTTTGTTTGTTCAAACTTAATCTTTCATCTATTGCTGCATCAGGATGTCCTTAAACTGCTCAGTATTGAAAAAATCACTAATTCAAGCCACAAAACATCATAAATTTGGTTTTTCGAAATCAATTTTTTGACCCAGTATTTGACACCCAAATTTCTGGTATCAACTGTGATTGACCCCCTATGAGTGACACAGCAGTTCTTCTGCAATGAATAATCCCGTGTATCAAAAAAACATTTATTTCAAAATTTTATAAATAAATTGTGCATTTGAACTTAGTTTTATGAGTATTTATAAAGACAAAGTTGAAAATATCACCAGATGTTTCATCACAAAATAGGTAAGTACGCTTCTAATGGTAATGGTGTTATGTATTTATATAAATATAAGGAACGAAGAACAAATGACAAGAACGAATAGAGATCCATATTGACAGCACTGTTAATCACTGAGGGTAGCATCAGTTTGGTGACTAGTAATTGTGCATTTTCACATGTTGTCTTTGATTATGATAGTATAAATGCAATCTACACAAAAAACTGATTGAGAAAAACCATGGGTGCAATCGAATTAGAAAATGTGGAGGACCTGGTGAAGCAATATAGAATAGTTACCTCGTTAGCGAAATAATAAGAAACATCACCAAAGAAATGACAACACGAGGTTTTGTTGGGTAACCTTCTCCAGATTTCACAAAGCCCCGCCTGGAACCTTTTCCCTTCTTTATACTACACTGAGAAGGTATTTTGTTTCAAAATTCAAAAGGATCAAGCCCGTAAAACACTTTTATGCCTTATCATTCAAACGTTTTGGTGAGATTCAATCACTGGGTCCTTGTCAAACACGGTCCCTCCACCCTAAATCCTTGATTCTGAGTTTTTTAATAATATTTTGCTTACGTGTTTCTATTAAATCATCAGAAGGGTTAAGGAAAAATGATTGTGATCTACCTATACAGCCGTCCTAAGCAAGAAAAGTGTATCTCAAAAAATTCGAATTCGAATTGACAAGAAACGATTTTTGTTTTTGGCATTTCCCACGTCGTTAATAAATTTTTTTTTTAATCTATGGAGTATCAAACTCAATGTTTATGCATATTTCAACTAGTTCATGCGTTTTTTTTTTTTTTTTTTTTTTTTTTTTTTTTTTTTTTTTTTTTTTTTTAAATGGAAAACGTATCATAATAGTCCGTAAAACTGAGATACGCCCTTTCCGCTCAGGATTGTCTACAATAAATTGTAATATACGCCTTTCTTGCTTAAGTTATAGTGGTTTTTATGACTCAGTTTTTGTTGTTTTTCTTATAATGATAAAATGTATGTTGTTCTCGTACAAAGTACATTGTACTTATGTATGAGGATCAATTATTAATTATGTACTATCAGTCATATGGAAAACGTGAAAAAATAAATACATTCATTGCCCTGTGTGTCATCTATGTAGGTACCTACCTATCTAGTTATGAAATACTAATGCACGAACCTGGAGGTGTATGATTTTGCTTTGTTCTATTTATAACAAAATACACCCTATGCATAATGGTATATAATTAACTATTAGTTAATCAACAAAATGCAGCAAAAAGAACCCTATCACTTTTAATGAAAAACTTTATCAATGAAAAATAAATATGAACCTACATACAAAAAAAGATTTACGGATAATTTAGGTCAGTCCGAAGTTGGAAGGTTGATCCAGAAGGGCTCCCTGGTTGATGGAATATTTTAGCCTAGATAATTTATTATATTATTGTTCAAGCGAATAATCGAAGAAAATGAAGCTATTGCAATGCCTCCAAAAATTTTAAAATCAAAATTTTCGAAAATTTTCCTCGTTGAAATCCGTATTGAGACATTCTGAAAGGAATAATAGAGTTTAAAAATTGTTCGTATGTATATATACATTTATTTATGTATATATATGTGTGTGTCCTTCCAGACGATGACTCTCCTCAGGATTGAGATAAAAATTCCATTCTTGCGCCAAAAAATCAAGCCTTTTAAACGAAAAGACGAGTTCGTTGGCTAGCATTTTTTGAGCATATTGAATCGGTCAAATTTCAAAAAAAATGCTGAAAAAATCACGAAAAATAGCAAATAACGGCGAAAAAGCATTTAATTTATATTTTATATTAGAATCTTGATCAAATTAAGTTTATTTAATAGTACATTGAAAAACTTATGTACAAAATTATGCTGAAAAATGTACTTAAATTTCATTAAAATGTGCTAAGAAATCGATAAAAACTGCAAAAACTTTAAAAAACCCAAAATCTCTTTTTGAATCCACATTTCATGTTAGTTTCAGTATAAATATCTATTTTAAATAATTAAGGCTAATTGATCATTTTTAGTTTTCAATTCGTAAACAGGGCATGGATTTAATAACGCAAACGTAGTAAGCCTCAAGTGTGGGACACCGTGGTTTAGTTGAACTTATAGGTCATTAGTCGTTAGGAACTTCATGTTTTTTGGGTTTTCCGTTGAGTATGAACAACAAGTATGAAAAAAAATTTATCTCTAGGACAGTGAACCAGGGTTTTACCTGACACAATTATCAGTGGAGCCAGCAATCACGCAATGTTCACGAGAAAATAACTGAGAGATCAGGCAAACTAAGAATGATACTGTGAAGAAGTAGTCTTAAAACTCAGTTTTCTAATTTAAAATTTGTGAAATAATAATAGAGTCAAGGCTCTAATCGACCAAATAGAGCCTGTACGCAAAACATCGGATTTTTTCGATCGAGTTGAAGGCTAGTTGAGCTAGGCAGCGGAGGCGGACTTCAGATGGCACAATCGGTTTCTATGCGACTTGAAACGCAAAATAAACAAGTTTGAGGGGTGTCCAAAAACCTACCCGCTACATCAACATAATTAGTTGCTAATGAGGCATTTGAAAAGAAACTCGGCCCTTCGGGCCTCGCAAGGGGCTCCGCCCCTGGACACTTCGGTTGCTCTCCGCTTTGAGCTTTCGACTAAAATGTCAAAACATGGAAAATGCTTTCTTCCCGCTAAAACTACGACATAAATATTTGACTGATCGAAATTTCTAGATATGTAATTTTCTGTTATGGTGCGCGTCTACAATTACTATATAACCAAGATTAACTTGTGAACCAAGTGACAACAAAACAAGCGCCATTGTTTACTATATTTATTTATAACAAAAATAAATATAAAACTACAACTAACTAGAAGAACAAGTACAAAAGAAAAGCGTGATAAATCGTGAGCCTTCCAACGAATGGAGAACGATCTTTATCCGATGAAAACTAGAGAAGTTTCATTTCGCCAGCAACAGCTTCGTTGTACGTGAAAATCATAAGAAAATTTCGTGACACTTCCGCACCCACCTAACGTTTTTGGGCAGTTAGCTCAAGGCTAAAGCATGTTCCATGCTAAAACTATTATTTACTTCACCAGTATTCGAGTGATTCTGAGGTGACCAGTAGTGTACCATTTACAGGAAGGTTAGGCTGGTGTCGCGTGCTTTTAGGTCCCCAAACAGGTGACGTTAAATGAGCCATTCTAACGTACGACATTGCTAACGTTCCTTCAGGGTCACTTACTCTTGGGTCGTTAGGGCGACGTTAAGGGCACGTTGGTGGTCACCAAAAACTCTCTAATAATAATTAACAGAACGTTTCCATTTTTCTAGCCCTTCTTCTAGACGCCCAAATGTCAATCCCATCCTGCAGTACTTTCAAATGCGATTCAAAGGGAAATTCCTCCAATCCCTTTACCCGAGGGAAGTCGAAGTTACCGAGAGTATTAACCGAAGGTATCTGGATGTCTTGGCATCACGTGCTGGGCTGAGGAGTCCAATACGTGAGGGATTGCGACGGGGCTACGCTCCGCTCCTAGGCGGTCAGTTTGTACCCATATTAACCCTGGAATGGAAACGTGCTGCAATATATGCCTAATACTCGTAATAACGTTCTAATTACGCAATAATTACGTTCGACGTAAATTTTACTCCCCCCCAGAAAAATCTCGATTTGCCCTCTCTTTACTCAATTATTACGTTCTCATAAATCATGTCATAATAAGGAAGCTATACTAGTGTGCAAAACTACAAGGAACCTCCCAAAAAATGCAATAAATAGTAACAGTTACAGAAATAATCGTTACTTACGTTTAATTAGTTTCAGAAATTATGGATTTTTCGTGTAGGTACCTGTACAAATACTAATTTACCAGGTTTCGAAGGAAGAAGAATTACAGGAACATGAAAAAATGAACACCATACTTTTATGAAATCAGTCTTCGATCTTCAAGTCTCGCTTTGGACTCTACTTGATTTGTCGCTCGAGTTTGGATGATCAGACGGACGTGTACGTTTTGCACTAATTGTTGGTTTGGTTTAGATATTTTTGTTTCTTGGACCGATTTCCTCTTCCCACAAGGTAACTTCCTTTTACTGGCTGTGAGGAGGAGTTCGCAGCGTGCTCATCTGGCACTTCACTATCGCAAACATTGATGAAAATTGCTACGTGAGGGATTGCGACGGGGCTACGCTCCTCTCCTAGGCAAACAGTTTGCATCCCCATTAAGCGATTTTCTCGAAGACAATCGTAATAGAAATAATAAACCGTGCAGACTTAAGCTACCAAAAATTAAGAATAAATATGCTCAAATGACAACTACTTACAGGAGTATACAATTTATCAATAAAAATTCTGATAAATTACAGAAATAATGAACATAAACAATGGAAACTTAATACGAAAAAGAGTAGATAAACTATTATCTGAAAACAAAATTGAATGTCTGCTACGTGTACATACGTGTGAAAACACGTGTAGAAATACGCGAAGAGCTAGCATCTGCAGTTGCTTGCTCTAGACGCTGCTCTTCGCGTTAACGTGGGAAAATGGTACGGGAAGGACAGAATCTCTCTAACAATAATTAACAGGACGTTTCAATTTTTCTAGCCCTTCTTCTAGATACCCAAATGTCAATCCCATCCTGCATTACTTTCAAATGCGACATTCAAAGGGACATCCCTTTACCCGAGGGAAGTCGAAGTTACCGAGAGTATTAACCGAAGGTATCTGGATGTCTTGGCATCACGTGCTGGGCTGAGGAGTCCAATACGTGAGGGATTGCGACGGGGCTACGCTCTACTCCTAGACGGTCAGTTTGCACTAATATTAAGCACTTTTCTCGAAGATATCCGGAAAATAAATAATAAACCGTACAGACTTAAGCTACCAAAAGTTAATAATAAATATGCTCTAATAACAACTACTTACAGGGGTATACAATTAATCAATAAAAATTTTGAAAATAAAAATACAGAAATAATGAACATAAACCCGAATGTCAATCCCATTCTGCAGTTCTTCCAAATGCGACATTCAAAGGGAAATTCCTCCAATCCCTTCACCCGAGGGAAGTTGAAGTTGTCGAGAGTATTAACCTAAGGTACCTGGATGTCTTGGCATCACGTACTGAGCTGAGGAGTCCAATACGTGAGGGATTGCGACGGGGCTACGCTCCTCTCCTAGGCAAACAGTTTGCATCCCCATTAAGCGATTTTCTCGAAGACAATCGTAATAGAAATAATAAACCGTGCAGACTTAAGCTACCAAAAATTAAGAATAAATATGCTCAAATGACAACTACTTACAGGAGTATACAATTTATCAATAAAAATTCTGATTAAATTACAGAAATAATGAACATAAACAATGGAAACTTAATACGAAAAAGAGTAGATAAACTATTATCTGAAAACAAAATTGAATGTCTGCTACGTGTACATACGTGTGAAAACACGTGTAGAAATACGCGAAGAGCTAGCATCTGCATTTGTTTTCTCTAGATGCTGCTTTACGCGTAACGTGGGAAAATAGTACGGGAAGAACAAAAACTCTCAAACAATAATTAACAGGACGTTTCCATTTTTCTAGCCCTTCTTCTAGATACCCAAATGTCAATCCCATCCTGCATTACTTTCAAATGCGACATTCAAAGGGACATCCCTTTACCCGAGGGAAGTCGAAGTTACCGAGAGTATTAACCGAAGGTATCTGGATGTCTTGGCATCACGTGCTGGGCTGAGGAGTCCAATACGTGAGGGATTGCGACGGGGCTACGCTCTACTCCTAGACGGTCAGTTTGCACTAATATTAAGCACTTTTCTCGAAGATATCCGGAAAATAAATAATAAACCGTACAGACTTAAGCTACCAAAAGTTAATAATAAATATGCTCTAATAACAACTACTTACAGGGGTATACAATTAATCAATAAAAATTTTGAAAATAAAAATACAGAAATAATGAACATAAACCCGAATGTCAATCCCATTCTGCAGTTCTTCCAAATGCGACATTCAAAGGGAAATTCCTCCAATCCCTTCACCCGAGGGAAGTCGAAGTTACCGAGAGTATTAACCGAAGGTATCTGGATGTCTTGGCATCACGTGCTGGGCTGAGGAGTCCAATACGTGAGGGATTGCGACGGGGCTACGCTCCGCTCCTAGGCGGTCAGTTTGTACCCATATTAAGTGCTTTTCTCGAAGACATCCGGAAAAGAAATAATAGACCGTGCAGACTTAAGCTACCAAAAGTTAACAATAAAAATGCTCTAATGACAACTACTTACAGCGGTATGCAATTAATCAATAAAAATTTAAAAAAAAAAAAAAAAAAAAATACAGAAATAATGAACATAAACCCAAATCCCATTCTGCAGTAATTTCAAATGCTACATTCAAAAGGAAATTCCTCCAATCCCTTTACCCGAGGGAAGTCGAAGTTACCGAGAGTATTAACCGAAGGTATCTGGATGTCTTGGCATCACGTGCTCGGCCGCCCCCGAGCGCTGGGGCGAGAGGTGGAAAACAGTCGAGGAGTCCAATACGTGGGGGATTGCGCCGGTACGCTCGCGTGCGGGGTCAGAGGGAAGTCCGCTGTGTGAGCGTGAGCGTGTCCGAGGGAACTACATTGCGAGCGTGTGCTGCTAAGGGCGGGTTCGAGGTTCAATGTTCAATCACTACCGCCGATAGCGAATGTTTTTCGATTGGAAGTCACGTAGCGTCTATATCTATTGGTCTTCTCCAATGTTTTCGCTCCTTTCTCCTTTTTTTCCCCCTTTTTCTCTCTCTCTCTCTCCCTTCCTTCCTTCTTTAGAGGTTTCTGCAAGAATTCTCAGTTAAAAGTCGACTCTTGTTTATAAGACCCCCCCTTCACCCCACACCAAGTCCTTCCCACCAGTCCTAAGAAAAGAAACACCTCTGAATTCTCAGCCCGGCGGAGAAAAATAAAAATTATCGGGCAGTCTGATCACATAGGAAAGTAAACCGAAATTACTCAGAAGAGAAAAACCCTTCTGCCCCTCTTGCCACTCATTCTGAGAATCACCTAAATATTTCAAATATCCTGTGGGGGAAGCCAGAAAAACACGAAACCGAGATCCTTCGCTCCGAGAATATAAATTGGATTTGATCTTTCCTGAAACGCCTCAAAGTAGATTGATTTCTGGCTCCCGTTTCCTCTCAATCTCATACAAAAGCTATTGGCACATGGATCGTCACTCTCGCTTTCCTAGTTTGTTCCTTTTTTCCAGTTTTGATGGCGCCTGATCAATCTAACAAGAACTGCGGAGAATAGTAAGAGCTTTAGGTTACCTCCACAAATTCAGATAGATTCTGACATTTCAAAAAACTTGATAGATTCCTTTTAGTTTAATCCCAGTGGCACGAGTACCTTCTCCCTTATTTGGATCTTTTCTGTTATACTTATCCCCGCATTTACACACCATTTTCTATAGTATGGGGATTGATCGGGTAATATGCGGATTGTTGAGTCTTTTTCGTTATACGACTGCATTCAATTTCAATAGGGCGTCCCTCCTATAATATGTCCAACCAATATGTATTAAGTTTTACTAAGGGATCCATCCAGACCACCAAACTATACACATCATTCTGACCTACATATCCAACTAATCTGTATATTTACTAAGGGTCACTCTCGTAATCAGTGTAAAAGTGAGTGCTAAAGTTACGAGTTATGAACCCCTTGGAGAGATGTACATCCTCATAGGTATAAAAACACGATTGGATTGGAAGCGGTAAGTCAATGATAAGCCTAGTGCTCCCAAGTTCATGAGCATTTTCATATAACAAGACAGATTTAGTTTGGTAAGAATGTTTTTTTTTTTTTTTTTTTTTGTGTCCACCAAGAGAAGGGTTAATTACCTTAATTTTTAGATTGTTAGGTTATGCTGTAAAAATAATACGGTGTGCCTGCTCTTTCCTATTTATTTCCCTACATGATTACGTTCATTATCTCTCGGTTGATAGGTAGGTATAATACATAGGAGTAGATAGATAGGTCGGTGCATAGGACTCAAATTCAAATTATTTCTAAAGTGATTGTTTTCGCTTTTTAATTTTTCAATAACGAACCTTTGTAATCGACTAACCTTGTAACCTTTAAGTGGGACATCCTTTATAGGTGCTACAAAATAGGTGACTAGTGACTCTATATTTACTATAGACTACTTGATGCAATTTTTAGACATATTATAGGGGGGGACTCCCTATTGAAATTTAATGCGGTGATATAACAGAAAAGACCCCCTTATTTGTAAGCTTGCAAATTCTTTAATTCCCATTCAATTTCGATAAGATTCCTAAGAATTGGCATTGGTTTTGTATGAGGGTCTTGAGATTCATTTGCACGATGACCTCACAGCCACCACCAGCCGCTATTCTCATTGGAAATTTAGTGCTGATTCCGAATATACGCCTCGTTCCTATACCCAAAACTATTCCTTAATGCATTTTTCGGAGAAAAACCACAATTTCCAACACATATTTCAACTTTTCTCCTAAAAATAAGATTCACACAAATTTTCGTTCCATGAAAAAGTTATACAGGATAAGATTCTGCGTGGATCCTCTATCAGAAATTTTTGAATTAATTGATTCATAAGAGAGTAATTGTTTTTCCCGAGTACTACAACCACTGAAAAACCAATAATTGAAAATGCGAAATCTCCTCTTGAATCGCTGATTATTATTTAGAACGAATTGTTTGCCATAAAATTGGTAGTTAACAATTTCTTTTGCCTCAAAGTCCTTAATTTTCAAAACAATGTAACATAACATAGTACGAACATTTACGAAAATTCCCTCATACGACCGTGTTGCATGACTGGAACTTTTATTTTTGAGATATACTATGGAAGAGTTAACTAAAACCACAAATAGGTACATACACAAGTTGTATTTTATGCATTTTTCAAAATGCTCAAACAAAAGTTACAATATTAATCTGTCAGATGAATTGCGCCTGTTCGTGTTAGGATTTGTATTGGGCCTGCCGAAATGTTAACAGCGAAATCACTCAGAAGGATTTCGTCAGCTCACACCGTCGATTAAGTTTCAATAGGTACATGCAAGCCTTGCAAGCTAAGCCTGTACTTGTTCTCGTCTCAACCGGTCGATAAAATGCGTCTACCCATTGACCTTTCGAGGCGTTGGATGCGCTTCCTTCTCAGTCAATCGAAGCGGCAATAGAGGGAACTCTACCCCGACCCAAGGGATATAGTTCCTGGTAGCTTCACCCTGGATGTAATGCTGCTAATTGTATAATCTGTACTGTCACCAGTGACGGATTAATGGAATTTCGTGGGTGGGGGCGGTCCTCTACCGGGAGTACCCCCCCCCCCCCCCCCCCCCACGAGAAATTTTTTGAAAAAATACCTTGAAAAACTAGCAGTTTTAGAGGTTATAGACCCACACTTTATATCAGGTATGTAAAAATTAACATGAAAAACATAATTTTTATTTGCACAAATTTTAGCTTGGTTACCAAACATCCATGTACACACAAAAAATAAAATGATTATAGGTAAGTAATTTTTTTGGCAAAATTATATCGAAAAAGGCAGGGAATGAAACATAAAACGCTGGAGAACTTCAGTCCTCGTGATGTAATATTATTTATAAATTATACATTTATATTGTAAACACAGGACTTGAAAGGAACCTTCTAGAGCTCCCAGCCAAATGGGGTGGTTTGGGATTAAAAAATCCAGTGCAGTCAGCACAACAAGCCTACGGGCCTCTATGCGAGCAACAGAAGACTAGTTACCTCAATTCGAACAGGCAGGCCTCTCAACTACATTGATCTCCTAAACAAAGTAGCCAATGTCTTGAGGGAGGAAAAAAGCTTCTGGATGAAGTCACAGCCCGTAGGAGTGCAGAACTCACGAGTAGACTGCAACCATCACAAAAACGAGTTCTAGAACGGGTCCAAAACAATTCCCAATGGCTAACAGTGTTACGCCTGGCGACAGATGACCTTGATTTGTCTCCAACACAATTTAGAGATGCCCTAGCTCTACGTTATGGACACACCCCACTCGAACTTCCCAACAGATGTGACGGTTGCGATGCCTCTTTCGACCTCAACCATGCATTGAACTGCAAGAAGGGGGGTCTCGTAAAAAGAGGACATGATGGAGTCCGAGATGAATGTGCGAAACTAGCCGGGATGGCCTGGGGAGCAGCCACACTGGAACCTGTACTGCAGGAGTCAAGCGAGGAAAGCCCGATGCTCGTGGCCGACATTAAAGTCCAGGGAGTTTGGGATAGGGCGAGGCCAGCGTTTTTTGACACACGCATTATAAATGCTGACGCTGCCTCGTACCTTTCCCAAACGTGGGACTCAACGGCACAGTCTGCAGCAAGAAAAAAACATGAAAAATATGACAGACTTATTTGTTCGTGCGACGGAGCAGTCCATCGGGAATATGCAATATTTCTCAAAAGAATGGCAAGTACGCTAGCTGAGAAGTGGGGCAAGCCGTACACCCAAGTGTTAGGGTGGGTTAAGGTACGAACCCAAGTATCAATAATCAGAGCTGTGTCTCTTCGACTAAGGGGCACAAGGAAGGTTATTAGATCGCTTGGATTGGAGGACGGAGCAGGAATTCCCTACATGGAAGACTGAAGAGAAGAGGGATTTCGAAACAAAGAAAAAAAAATCTCGTGAAGAAAACCTCCCTGCCACGATAAACCCAAAACTCAAATACAATACGTTTTCAATTCATTTATATTGTAAACATTAAATATTAATACAATCTTTATTTTTTCAATTTACGTTAGAAGTAAACACCCATTTAATAAACACTCTCGATGAAATTAGATTAATTAAGTACATTTTTCATTAAAGATGAAAATACAAAAAAAAATATTATCTTGTTAAACATTTTTTGTCTAATACTGGTAAATGTGATACAGTGAATAATTCACTTCAATCGAAAAACACTGGTTGCAATCAGTTAAGGAAACACGATTCGTTTCTTTCTTCGCTCGAAACAGTTAGGTTGATTATGAATTATGGCTATTGATTATGTATTGTTCCCGTTACTAGAAGCGTAAACGAGAGACAAAAACAGCAGGTTCCTACCGTAACTTTTTAAATAAGCTGATGAACACAAACTTATCCCTATTAATTAAAATTGTATTCCTTGCCTGCTGCTTAATGTTTTAAAAAAAAAAAAAAGATGTTATCTTCCAAGCTCGTTTCTTGACGGAGCTAAACTCAAGCACTAAAAAAAAACTTAAGTTCACATTTAACATGAAGTTTGGTTTCTACTGCTCTTCTACTCACAAAAGGGTGACAGCACGACACGGACTCAACACCATCGTTGCCAACCTGCTTTGATGATTTTTCTCACAAGAACTTCAGGAAATCTCAGAATTTACCGACGAACATTCTGACACTACCCACGTAAATCTCTGATTGATACCCCGTGGCACCTATGCAGTTTGTAGGCCTACTAAAATTCAAACGAACAAATTAGTAAATTGGCCGTGACAGATTAGTAAAACCGGTATCATCAGTTTTACCACAGTGTAAAGTTCCTTCATCTATACTCGTATTTTTGTCAACCTACAAGCGCGACGGCGTGATTCTATTCTGACGTTCCCTCGCAAGAATTTTTTTCTTCTGCCTCTCGGGGGGGGGGGGGGGGGGGACCGCCCCCCCTTTTAATCCGTCCCTGGCTGTCACATTCCACTTCTTGTATGTGTTGATGTAGAATTTCGTAAAATGATCCCGGCCCCCTCATCCCGACATCCGTCATAAATACTATACACTTCTGCCTAGTTGGGTGTGGCCCAAACCTAGTGGGTGTTTTGTAATCAATCCGTCATTTCCCTACCACCCTCCGAATTTTAGCGAGGTAGTCCATGAGAAAATGACGCTTGTTGCGTTTAACGTTTCCACATGCGCAGTGAAAACTATTCATTTTCGTGTGATGAAATTGATGGAAGACCATCCACCACCCACACATCCCTTGAAATGTTTACCAAAACTGAATAAAAACTCTAGAAGGATGCATGTTAATTATTACGTATGAATGCATTTGTTTTACAGTCGCACATCCGCTACAGCCAGCAATTATACAATCGCGGTGTGATTGTTATCGGATGAATAATTTTTTTTCCCCGACTAACCTCTAAATTTGTGCGAGCTGGGACTACAAGGACGGGAGAAAGTGATGCATGGTGGACTTTATGTTTGCGATGATTGAATTATTGATTTGTGAACTATGAAACTGGTAGAGAACCATCTGAAGTCTATACTATACGAAATATTTCCTAAAAATTTCATCAACATTCCATGGAGACTATAGAAATTAATTTTGGTACGTAGATTCGCGGACACAAAAAGTCCTTCAAAATGGTCTCTCTAAAACGTCAAATACAAGTAGGAATTATGATATTGGCGAGATTTTCTCTCCATCCCCTGAATGTGAGAGCAATATAGTGATGGCCACAGAACAAAACCCTGTAGCTCTCAGAACACAATGTAAATATTTGTAAGTTACAATCAAATACAGGGTAAATTCCTGTAAGTAATGAAATTGAGAACAAAATCCCTATTTCGAGGAAACTGCAAATTACGCAGTTTTTAAGCTATCCTGAAACTTTTTACTTTTTTCCCATTCTCAGGTTTTTGCACTGTGGCCAACGATTAGGTAAGTACACTGTTGTTTGTAAAGATAAAGAAGATGAAGAGAAAGATGTGGAAAACTGTTACTGTGCCCGAGGTCAGTAACGATTGACAACCTTGAATATTCAATTCCTCTATTAGTGAATCGTTTGAATTCCCACAACAGACAGCCTCAAGACATTGACCTAACCCTCGATGTCATTAAGAGACACAGATACGAGACATTACGTCGCAGATACGACACTACGTACATCGCTAAGGATCGACGCAGTGCGCAGGCGCCGATAGATTAGGCGTCTCCTTGTTCCCACTGTCGCGACGGTGTAGCCCTTTGATGCGGAGTATAATGCGACCTCTCAGCTCTCATAACCCTCATCCCGCACAACCCCAGCGCTTTTCTCACCCTGCTTCCCAAGTTAAACCTCATCACACGTGGCGATAATTACAGCCGACGAGAGTTTAACCTTATTAGAAAAGCAGGAACACTTCCCGACTCCCGTTCGTTGGAACGGGAAAATTATATTCGGTAACTGTTTCCACGTCATTGGGTTCATTACAGTAAAGCCTGGGTTATACTGACTGCATACTAAGTTTACTGAGGGTGGATACAGGAGCGTGTTTTAACCCTCTTAGCGTCGCAGAAGGAGCCTAAAGACAGAATATTGTGAGGCGTAAAGGGCTGAAGAGGATTAGCCGGCTGACTTCAAACTGTGTTGTTCCACTCAAGAAACCCAGGTTGCTATAGACACGACCAGTTACATGTTTCGTTGGCTACGTAAACTGAAATGAAATGCTTTCTTCTTTTCACCTTTTCACCTAATTAGGACTGGTGAATACTACTGGATTGGTGACGAAGGAAGAAGATTCTTGAAATATTATTGAATCATCATTAATGTAACCAAGAGTTTGGTGACATATCAAATTCAATTTAAAATTGAGAATATAAGTGTTTCTAAAATCATAGGAACGTATGTAATCGTTGATAGGTTGTATTATTGTGTACCAGCAGGAAATCTCGTTCTTTAAAATACAACGGGCGCTAGAATCCTACCATTTATACCATATCGTTTTGGACCTACCATTTATTCATTTATATTTTTTTTTTAACATGAATATGTATTTTAGCTTGGGGTATTCGAAAACCGGGGACCGGCGATTCCTTCCCGACCTCCAAAAAGCATGGCGATTCCTTCCCCTTAAAGTGTTGGCGATTCCTTCCGGTTACTCAATTCCTTCCGCCGTGCAATCGGCAATTCCTTCCCGTTACTCAATAGCTTCCGGCCCAGGTGATGCTTAGTTTTGAAGCAAAAATAACTCTTTATAGGACTAAATCCGTAATCGTTCACGTCTCAATTTCATTGCTAAAAAATCCCCCCAAATTTAACACTGACCCTTTTAGCAAAATGGTAAGACATCTAAGGTTACTTTCCCAAGAAAATATGACCACCTTGTGCGTTTCATTAACCACTAACAAGAAGTCCTCTCCTCTGGTAGTGTGGATATTCACTGTAGGAAGAGTAGACAACAACTCATCAATGGACTTCGGAAAGGGAAAGGAAGTTTCTTACGTTTGATCCTGAGAGGCAGAACACAAGATTTCTTCAGAAAAATTGACAAAATAACTACATAAATGTGATTTTTTAAATAAATAGATGTTTTTATGTACGCCTTACACTGATACTTCTTCTGTCCACTACAAAACCACCTTTTAACGCCACCAACCAGATCTTCATGAAAAGTAAATTTAAAACTATATCTAAAAATAACGGTGCGATTTTTCTCGCTACCTTTCGTGACAAAAACAGTGTCGGCAGCGCCATGATCCATCAGCGACTCCTCCTGAGACTAGTCCAACGGCTATGCAATTTATAGGGAACCGTCTAAGAGCTAAACCGCACAGCCTATGAGAATTTCATACAAATCGGTCACGGAGTATAGTCTGTGTCGATCTATTTTAGTTAAGCGCATGTGGTATAGTTATCACTCCACCAATCGCAATATATTTCATATGGAATTTCTCTGGAACATAAACCCATCTGCGCCCCGAGTTTGAACTAAATCGGACCAACAGATGATAAAAAATCGACGTTATAAGAAACTGACGTTAGCGTATACGCACAGACCACTATTTATGCAACGTCAATGAAAGTTATAGAGCACCGTATAGAAGCTGACCCGCACAATCCGGGGAAATGCCATTAAAATCATTCCATTTCACTCGGAGTTTTGCCTGTGTAAATCGATATTAGTTTTGCACATGCGCAATGGTTGTTAAACCACAAATCGCGATATAATTTATAGAGAGTTTTTCTGAAACACATACCCAACTACCTACCGAGTTTGAACGACATCGGACCTACAGACGATAAGAAATCAACGTCATAAGAAATTCGCGTTGGCGCATGCGCACAAGCTATTGTTGATCCGACGGTATTGATACTTATAGGGGCCCGTCTAGGAGGTAATACACACAATGCCTGAGAATTTCATCGAAATCGGACTGATACTTGCTATATTTTTGGGCGTGACAAGGATTTCCGACAGACAGATAGACGGGCACGGAACCGAAATTGATCAACGAGCCCTGAAACTCGAAAAGCAAGTGAACATTTTTATTTTGAAGGTCAAAAAATTTTTTCGAGTTCACTTCTTTCGCGAACACAAAGCTTCGTACTTACCTTCGGTAGTGAGGAAACAAAACCGTGATTTTACAGATAAGTCGAGATTAAGGCATGAAATACGATTTTTCCGTAACTTGTGAGAAACGAGTGCAGTTCAGTATAAGCCCCTGCGTAACTTTTCACGCTGAATCGAATGGAGACACTGCCGAGCCCCGGGACTGTCTTAAAGCTTGGCGCGAATACTACGTACCAATGGAGACAATTATTACACCTACATTTCTGGGGAAAACAACAAATTTACGTCGCAATATTATGATTGTCGAACCGATGTACTGAGAAAAGAAAAGGAAATGGAGACGGTATGTGTTCATTTTTTCAAAGTAAATGGGTTCGACAACCACAATATAATCAAAAATTTTTTTTTTCCCCCAGAAAAGTAGGTGCAATGATTTGCTTGTATCCATTGGTATAGGTAGTATTCACACCGAGTTGGTGCTAGATGCTTCTTATTATGAGCTTCGTTCTCAGTGTGCGTTCTGCCAGTTCGGAACGGTTCTGGGCAAGCGCTGTCGAGTTCTGTCGTTCGCAGTGCCAGAACGTCCAGTTCCGGAACGCCGAATTCGGCGTTCGCAGTATTTTGCGATCGCAAGGACGCAGTTAACGCATGCGCATTTCACAATTTTTCGGAGCTCGTGGAGTAAACAAAACGCTCTCTTCGGCTTTGGTTGCCCCGTGTTCCCTGTAATTTTCCCTGTAAAATTTCGCTTTGTTCTGTTGTTCGCTGTTCTTCATTTGAATTTCTTCATCCAAAGCTCGTAAAGTTCGGGAAGCGATAGCTTCGACGATGGTGGTCAAGTTTCATTGTTTGTAGACGATGAGGACGAGACTGAAGCTGCAGTTGGATCCAAGAAACTCGAATTTTTTCGACGAAATTGTGCTAAGGTTCGACGATGAAGAATTTGTTACAAACAGAAACACAGGTTGTATTAAAGGGCTAAACACTCAAAAATCGAAATCTCGAAAAATTTCTAAGTAATAGTAATAATTTTTTGCATTTTTTAGGGAACGCAGGGCCGTGTCGAAGAACAGCCGCGTCGAATGAGTAACCGCGTATAAAAAGGAGGTTTTTCAAATAATATCTCAATGTAGTGTACAACCGCATCGAAGAATAACCGTGTATAAAATAGGGGATACTAGAGCCGACGAACAGCGGCGTATAAACTTCCAGTATAAAACGGAAGGGGGTTAGCGGCATCGAAGATCAACCGCGTCGAAAAGGTCAAGAAGAATTAGATATGGATACTAAACACAACCAGACAGAGGCCTGCTTTGGTGATGTAACCCGCAATACACCTACGCTTTGCTCCTATGTATAACTGAATGATGTAAGTGTGCCATAGCTCAAAATCATACTCAAATAAGGTACCTACTACCTTGTTAGAAATAATGCCTCTAGTTACCCTAAGCTAAGCCCTGTAGAGATTGTACAGACCCTCGGCAGATACAGCTAAGAATTCCCGTCCCTTGCCAGACCATGGAAATTGATCAAAATTCACCAAATTGTGTTCTAGTTAGTAAATTGAGGTATGGCATTGGAATTTGTAATCCGTTTTGCTCTACGATGTTCCGTTCTCCGGCAATTAAAAAGTTAATACTGTACTTCTACACTGGGATTTTCGTACTTTGTTAGCAGAACATATTTTATTCAGTTCTCAACTTACCTACTCTTCGTTAACACTCCGTCAGTTCTCAACTTACTTTACTTCTGTCTACTTACTCTCCGTTTCAACAAACATAGATCATACACATTCAAAAACTCTGCAAATTTTTACAGAAAGGTTGGTAATACAATTGGTACAATTAAGTTTAGTTAAGAAATTGGTCTACCAGGAGTTTCAAATTTCATTACGGAAGAGTGAGCGGAGGGGGTAATACTGATAAACCGTGATGTTTATACTATTCTCATCTGATTTTAGTGATTCTTTTTTTTCTACAAGTTTCAAATTGGAACGGAATGAGACGAAGGGTAAAATGGAAAAGGGTGAGTGGAGGGGGTAACATTGATAAATCTTGGTGTTTACGCTGGTTGTTCTGGTTTTCGTGAATCTCATTATATTACATTAAAACTTCGGTCTTATTTGGAACATTTATGTCACTAGTTTCAATACGAAAGGGGTTGAACGGAGGCGGTAATCGGAGAGATAGGCCATGAGAAATCGACGTTATAGGAAATTCAAGTTTGCATTAATTCCGTTGATTCCATGAATTACGTTGCGAAATTCAAGTTGTATTATTCCAACGACAATAAAAATCATAGGACATCATTTAGGACCTAACCCTAATCCCTGGAAATTTCAAAAAAATCGATTCAAGAGTTTTGGAGTTTTGCCTCCCGTCAACGAATTTTATTTTTGCACGTGCAAAGTAGTAATTACTCAACCAATCGCGATATAATTTATATGGCATATTCCTGGAAGATATACCCAACTACTCCCCGGCCTTGAACAAAATCAGACCAATAGCTAATGAACAATCGACGTTATAATGAACTCTCGTTTGCGCATGCGCACGGGCTACTATTATTCCGACGTTGATGACAGTTATAGGGAACTGTCTAGGAGCTAAACCGCACAATCCTTGAAAATGTCATCAAAATTGGACAAAACTTGTCATACCCAATTTCGGGCGTGACAACAGACTCGTAACAAAAATTGATAAGTAAGCTCTGAAACGCAAAAAGCTAGGAGAAATTTTGATTTTTGAAGGTATCAATTTTTTCGACTTCTTGCAAGAACACAAAGCGTCCCATGTACCTTCGGTAGTGAGGAAGCGAAAATCATTGAGATATTAGTTGTGTAACAATCACATTTATGTATTATATTGCTGTATCAATTTCTTGAAAAAAAAAAAAAATAAATAAATAAAATAAATAAATACATCAATAAATTTAAAAAAAAATACATTTTAAAAACGCTGCAAATTATTACACAAAGATTTATTATATATGTATTAGATAGGCCTTTGCGCGGATCGCTGGTCTGTAACTAAGTATACTCGCTCGCTTCGCTTGCTCGGTATGGCTGTATAGATCCGTAGGTCTTCACTTTTGAGTGGGACATGTAGAGTGATTGGAAACGGTGGATCACTGAGGTTGATTTGAAATATGTAGAGGATGTTGCTCGCCTCGCTTGCTCTCTGTGGGATGTATAGATGCGAGGGGATATAATATATATACACACACACACACACACACATATATATATATATATATATATATATATATATATATATATATATATATATATATTCAGTATAACTGAATTATGTAGGTGTGCCATATCACAAAATCATGCTCAAATAAGGTACCTTGGTGCGTATGCTTCGTCTTTGAACTACCGATAATGAAAATCTTGAAACATTGATGATAGTCTTCATATTCAAATTAAGTTAGAAATAATGCCTCTAGTTATCCTTAGCTAAGCCCTATAGAGATTGTATAGACCCTCGGCAGATACAGCTAAGAATTCCCGTCCCTCGCAAGCCCATGGAAATTGATCAAAATTCCCCGAAATAAGTTCTAGTAGGTAAATTGACACGCGGAATCCGATTTTGAAATCCGTTTTGCTCTAGGATGTCCCTTTCTCAAGACTATTTTAAACGATGTATGTGTGTGTGTTATCATCTTAATTTAGAATGAGGAAGGGAGATGTTTCCTTGAAAAACACACAATGAAAATTACTACAAATTGTAGTAATCACAGTGACCAATAATGGTAGCGGTAAAAAGGTTTTGTAACTTGATTGTAAATTCTGTGGATTCTGAGTTTATTTTTGCACAATGAAGTATTTAGCTAGGTTTTGAAGATGTTAATATATATTTTTTTAATTGTTGCTTTTGAGTCTACCTATAGGTAGCGGAAGGATTGTTTTTTCACTTTCGGGGGATGAAAAATTTGTTGTTTCCAAAATTAAAATTGACACGCAAATTTTACGTTTTAGACCAATCTAAACAAGTTCTGTTGCGTGTCTCTCGTGTGCCCTCAGATCCTTGTAATGTTGAAACCGTAATGAACACGATTTTATTCTATATAAATTTTAACATGATTGTATCATTAGTAGCTGCTGCGCATGCGCGAATTTGAAATACTTCTAACAAGTATAATTTTCACGGTTTTCATCCGATTTCGTGTGTGGTTTAGGCTGTGAATGGTGTGCTATTTCTCTTCATTTCTTGAGTAACATCAAATTATCTTCTACATTCACACTGATGTTGCACCATAATTTTTTTCTCTATGATCTATACATTCAGGTTACGGATACGAGGAAGCTGTGCCACACCCAACATGGCAGACTTTTGGTTTATTATTTTCAATAAATGAACCTTTGTAATCGACCAAGAAACACTTCAACCCCCTCCCCTCTCAAAATTTTTGGTTTATGTTCTAAGATACGTAGAATCCGAAAAAAAAAATCCGTCTGTGCGCCGCGTCGCCGTTGTCCAGAGCTTTTCTCCAAAACTACTGGAGCAAAGTTTATGAAATATGGCGCAATAATCATACATCGGCCGGGAATGTGCCAGTAACATCGGCATCAGTTTTGATCAACCCTAAAGGGTACTAATTAAGGGCCAACATATTCAAAAATCGAGATCTCGAAAACTTCACAAATTACCTACATAGTAATGTATTACAATACGTAGGTAACTTGTTAGCAATATCAATGCTATTTATCTAAGGATTCAAAATATATTTATTTAATGTGTGATTTTTCATTTCTGAATTATTTTATTTCCCTTGGAATTTAGAAACAATCAGCAGCTAGTTTTGCTTATAATTTAAGTACGCCACAAGACGCCATACACAAAAGGTTGCAGGGGCGAGCCCAGGATTTTATTCAGAGGAGGGGGATACCAAGTAAACCTCAAAAGGATGTAATTTTTTTTTGCTAGCTTCTAGGCCATGGAAATCCTGCCCTAATAAAACAGGGGAAGAAACTGGAAATTTTAAGTTTTAATTCATTGCATCATCGATTGGGATGTTGAAATTCATTGTAATATCGATTGAGATGTTGAAAATCGTTTTTAACCGCTAGATAAGCTCTAAGCTATGCACACAACATGGTTTACGTTACTGTTGCATACCTATGACTTGAACAAATTTATTGAAATGTATGGACTAGGTATTTTACCTTTACAATTCTTCAATTGGAAAGTAGTTCACTTCGCTTTTCTTGAAAATTTAAAGTACTTGTGTTGTCATTAAATGGAAATTAAACCTGTTGATGAGACAAAAACCTGGAATTTCCTTCGACGAATTTGAGGAAGAAAATGTAATACACGTGTGCGATAAATGAGTGATATATTATGTGAGTGCGTGATGCTCTTCAGAAGCTGTTCCAACCTATTGATATCGTTGGTAGTTTTTTTTTATGACAGTTGAATGATTTATCAGTTAATTTTATCGGTACGAATACCAAAAAGCTGCAAATCATTACACAAAGGTTTATTGTTTCTCTAATCGACAGTCCTTCTGCGTTGTGTAAATAGATCACTGGTTCATAAAACGCAGCAACCAACTGAATGAAGTTAGAAACTAATGAACTTAGTTTAAAATTCTTTGTTCTAGGTCAATCATAAAATGATAAACTTAATCATAATAATTAAATACATACCTAATTAAACAATTAATCATGCAGAAAAGTAATGATAGACTTCTGCAACATTCAGAACGAGCCCACAGGACCATCTTGGGTGCAAACCGCGCACCCGGTCTCAAAGACTGAATGAAAGCATCAGGATGAAGATCATAATGTTAACATCTCCATGAATGCAAGCAACGAGGCAACAAGACTGTTAACAAGCATCGTCATGCAAACAATGCCCAGTCGTATTTTTTCTGTGATCAAGCTTAATCAGCGAAATATCAAAATTTTCTCTTTGTTCTTTATATCTGTGAATGTACGACGTATATGTACGACGTTAAAATTCGTTATTGTGTTCTTTGATGTACGAAACGGAATTAATTGTACCCCGACCCTTCAAACCCACTTTTAAAATGGCCAAGCCATTTAAATTGCTCATTTTTTATTTGAAAATTCGCTAAAAGGCTGAAAACCAAATTATTACTTATAGCAGTTATGTCCTAAGCTACATTATGAAGCTAACCACTAAAAGTAGTGCATAGATCCCATAAAATGAACCATAATAGGGGTTTCGTATTTATACAAAATGCTATTAATTGAGGTTATTTCAACTCTTTTCCCATAATAAGGACGAGGAACGGAAATACCTCAGATACAGGACTGCCCTTATGGCGGCACGGGTATGGTTCAACATAATCCAAAGGGACACTGCAATAACACATTCCAAAGGGGGCCATCATGTTGCCCTCCGACATCAAACCGAGTGACATGATGGACTCTACTGGCAAATCGGAGGGGAACAGTGATGGCCACTGTTTAGCCAAAGCGGATAAAAAAACCTCAAAAAACAAAATAATACAACTAAGATTAGATCTAGAATAGGCTAATAACTAAATATATATGTCACTATATATAATTAGCAAAATGAATAAAACTGTTACTAGATTGTACAAAAATACATCTGATATCACAGTTTGTAGTCGAAGTGGCGGATGGACAGATCACCCCCACACCTCCCACAATCAAATAGTTCAACATAATTCAATAGTTTAGGATTTCTAAGCAACCTGAGCTCAAAGTTTGAAAAAAATTGACATAATATGAAGTAAAAAAACAAAGCTCATATGGTCTTGGTCTGCATGACAGTAACCAATGAAGTAAGTAAGCAATGAAACATTGATTAGATAAAATAGTTACCTAACACCTGGCCATGCTTCACTGCACCATTTTTACTTCCCCAGTATCCCGTAAGGGTCAAAAAGGGATGTTATGCAATCGGCCTAAAACATTTTTCCAGAACTCCCATTTCTATGGGGCCCGAATCCTGAAAGCACATGAGTGTTTGTCAGTCTGTCTGTGAAGTGATGAGCGGAACGACCACCCTGATCGACATAAAAAAATCGCTGGGATTTGGTTCATATACCATAAGCAGACAGTGAACTATTGCAATGGCTCGGAAAATTTTTAAAAAATTTCTTCATTGAAATCCGTTTTGAAGCATAGGTAAGAAAAAATCCCAGAGTTGAACACTTTTTCATAATATTTATACATTGTAAATGTTTTAATATATTTACGTTTCATTCCAGACGATAATTCTCCTTAGGATTGAGATAAAAATTCCGTTCTTGCGCCAAAAAATCAAGCTTTCCAAACGTAAGGATGTATTCGTTGGCCAGCACTTTTTGAGCACATTAAATTGATCAAATTTCAAAAAATTCTAAAAAAAATTACTGAATACAAATTATTACAAAGGGATACAAATTGTTAAATTTATATTTTTTTAGCAGAATATTGCTCATATATAGTTTATTAACTATGAAATAGTACATTCAAAAATCTATGTGCACAATTATGCTGAAAAATGTACCTACTTAAATTTCTTTGCTAAAAAATCTATAAAAACTGCAAAAAACCAAACGTTCATGCTGCATGACTGGAACTTTTTAGCTTCACATTTAATGGGTGAAAAAACCTGGGTTTTCGATATTTTTCGAACTTTTCGCCTATTAACTTCAAATTTCCCAAATGACATGCTGTTTGGGTCATTTTTTGTCGTTTCCTGCCGTTTGTAACGCTATTTGCCTGCGTTCAGCAAGAAGATAAAGTACGTACCTACTGGATTTCACATGTATTTACTAAAAGAGACAACTCGTGAATTGAGTATCTATACTCGTAGGTATAGTTAATAATTAGTCGGACAAGAATGCTTCATTTAAAGAAGTTGGGGAAGAAGTGTGAAGTCTCGCACTGGTTGTTTTAGCGAATTTTCGTAAATAATAAAGCTATTGCAATGACTCCGAAACCAATAAAATCAAAATTTTCGAAAATTTTCTTCACTGAAATCCGTTTTGAGACATTCTGAATCGAATCCAAGTTTTTCATATATATATATATATATATATATATATATATATATATATATATATATATATATATATATATATATATATACTAGCCGCTCCAGCTCGCTCCGCTCGCCTCCACGTCCAGCCGGGGGCAAGCCCCCGGACCCCCCATTAAATTGCTCGCTTCGCTCGCAAAGTGTGGCATATAGGGAATGTTGCTCGCTTCGCTCGCAAAGTGTGGTATGTAGGGAATGTTGCTCGCTTCGCTCGCAAAGTGTGGCTGTATACATGGAATGTATTACAATTGAAACATGTAGGGATGTTGCTCGCTTCGATCGCAAACGGTAGATCTCTAAGGGTAGGTTTAACTTCTGTGGAGGATGCTGCTCGCTTCGCTCGCTTGAGGAAGTTATACTGCCCACCCAACTTGGCAGACGTTAATTAAAATAGAAATTAAAAATTTTGTCTAAAAAATAAATAAAAAAATTTAGGGGTGGACTACCCCTAACATTTAGGGGGATGAAAAATAGATGTTGGCCGATTCTCATAGATACCGGATAAGCACAAAAAATTTCATCAAAATCGGTCAAGCCGTTTCGGAGGAGTATGGCAACGAAAACTGTGACACGAGAATTTTATATTATATATATATATATATATATATATATATATATATATATATATATATATATATAATATACATGTCCTTCCCGACGATGACTCTCCTTAGAGAATTAAGATAAAAATTCCGTTCTTGCGCGAAAAAAATCAAGCTTTCCAAACAAAAGGACGAGTTCATTGGCCAGCATTTTTTAGCACTTTAAATTGGTCAAATTTCAAAAAGAATTCTGAAAAAATCTCTAAAAATAGCAACAAACGTTCAAAATTGTTAAATTTATATTTTTTAGCAGTATATTACTCAGATAAAGTTTATTAAATATAAAATAGAACATTAAAACATTTATGTAGAAATTTATGCTGAACAATGTACTTAGATTTCATTAAAATATGCTAAAAAATCGATAAAAACTGCAAAAAAGTTAAAAATTCAGAATCTCTTTTTGAATCGCAGAATATTATTTAGAATCTATTTTTGCCAAAAAATTGGTACTTAACAATTTCTTTTCCCTCAAAGTCCTTAATTTTCAAAAGAATCTAACATAATATAGTAGGTAGGTATGTTAATTTACGAAAATTCGCTCATACGGTCATGCTGTGATCAGACTGGAACTTTTTACTTTTCGCTCCTTAAATTTCACCCCTCAAGGTTTATCGAAAATTATGCCGATGTTGCAGACACATCCCCAGCCATTGTAAGATTTATGGTCTAGTAGTTTCGGAAAAATGATTTGGACGGTTTTCAATTTAGTAGATTTATGGAATCCACCTATCCTTAAGTGGGAACCGACAAATCTTGAAGGGAGGGATTAAAAAAAGTTTTTCTTGGTCGATTACAATGGTTGGTTAATTCATTACTAAACAACCCTGTAGCGCCTTCATAATAATCCGCCAATCAACTAACAATTGCAGATTGCCTAACGCTAGCACCCGACGAAGGAGGAGGAGAAGAAGGTTTTATAGTATCATTTTCGATACCGCTGTCTTTCGACGGCGCTACACGCGTGGAGTTTTCGTACCTAAAACTTTCGACACGGTTATGCGACATAGAACGGCATCGAAGAGGAACGGCGTCGAAAACAAGGGCAAATTTTCTACTTGAGCGTTACCGTATATAACTCCTTATTTTATACGCCGCTATCTTTCGACGCCGTTGTTCATCATCATAAATGTTTGTATTTCACCTGTTTTTGACACCGTTACTCTTCGATGCCGTTCTACACAACCATTTTTTAATCTGAAAATGAAAGCCGTTTTTCCAGATGGCTCGAATTTTAAAGATACGCCTGTTTTTCTCATCTTCAGTAATCTGAAAAATCACAAGTAAAAGATTTGGTTCGTATTACCTTACTTTATGTTTTTGGGGTGCTGAATCTGAATATGAAACCGGATTTTAATTATATACCTAGCTTCGTGATCAGGCGCAAATCTCGTTTAAACCCAGTAAAAATCGGCAAAATCGCCAAAACAACATTTTTCTACACATTAGAAGTTATTTTTCTCTGAAAACAAAAACAATAGAAAAAATTCCGGTTAAAAATTTGAATTCTTCATTAAAAATACTATGAAGAACACGTATTTATTTCATCGAAATCTTTTTCATAGATTCAAAAGATCGGGTTATATAGGTCAGATTTAAACTCAGATATCTAGGTGGTGTTAAATGATTGGGAAGTTAGATCTTTAATATTTTACTATCAATGATGTTTAAAATAGACCTCTTTCATAGGGTTTTCAATGTAGAATTCAAATTTGCAACCGAATGTTTTCTATCGTTTTTCGTTTCAGAGAAAAATAACTTTTAATATGTTGGAAAACGTTATTTTTGGCGATTTCCCCCGATTTTTACAGGGTTTAAACACGATTTGTGCCTGATCGAAGAAAGATAATTACAATCTGCTTTCATATTCGGATTCAGCACCCCAAAAAACATAATTTAAAGAGGTTAAGCCTGGAAATACGATGCAAAATATTTAGTAGTGATTTTTCAAATCACTGAACGTCAGGCGCTTGGAAAAACAGGCGTATGGGCTGTAACTTTAAAATTCGAGTCAATCTCGAAAAACGGCTTTCATTTTCATCCAACGGCTAATTCAACGACCTCGTAAACCCCCCAGTCCAATGCTACTTTCTTTTTTAATGGACATCACTTTTTTTTCCATCCCCCTGTGTTGTTTATAGTCGTAGGTAGGTATGTACTTCGCTCAATACATTTTTCCAGTCAATGTTTTCAGCTTCTGTTGATTTTTTCAAGTTGCACACAACGCAGTTTCAATAGGATATTTCTAGCAATTTTTAATGCCATATTGTAGGAGCTTTTGGCAACATAAAAATCCTAACCGTAGAGATAATTATGGCCTCTCATTGGAAATTTCGGGTACGATCTGACTGAGTGTACCTAGGCAAGTAGGTAAGTATATGTGACCGAGCAAGGCAAGGGAAAAGGGAGCTTAAATTGCCAGAGGTCCAATCTGAATTTATATTTTGTTATTTTTCGCCACATTATACTGAACAAAATCTTTTTTTTTTTTTTTTTTTTAATTCTTTCTATCATTTTTCAATCAAAATTTATGATTTTTCAAAGTTTGAAAAAAAGGTCACGAAAATTGCAAATTTTCAGCAGGTTTCGGCAGAATTTCAGCAGACTTGCAAAACTGCAGTTTTTTGCGATTATAAATAAAATGAAAAATGTAGAAAATTCAAGATTTGCTCATTATTGGTGAAAGAGAGATAGTTTGGGACCCAAAAAATATCGTTCGTTATTCGTTTTTTCGTTCTCCTGAAGAAAAAAAAAGCCTTGGCAAGTTAAGCTCCCTCTTCCCTTGCAAAGCCACATATATATGTACAGTATGGGAACGCAAAGATCGGAAACTCATTGATTACATTACTAGCCAAATGTTATAGTGTACGCTTGATACGGCCCGGGAGTTCCTAAGGGTGCTATAAGCTGAAAGGGGGAGACTTGCTCCTGAAAGAGCCAACTCTCCTATTTCATAACACAGTTAATTTTCGGCAGTAAGTTTCTCCGTCCAAGACTCAGAAGGCTGCTCTGTTGAAGGCATAGGAGCAGTTTGGGAGGGATAGTCGAGGGACTTGAAATAGGGTACGGCCTTTCTTGCTTTAATCCCGAAGTTGGGTGGCACCCCTGGGAGGGGGGCTCCAGCCCCCGCTAATCATAGCCTCCTTCGGCAGCCTCGCTCCCAGAGCCTCGCATGCGAGTCTACAACTAGGTGAGACGCCTGGGAGGGGGATAACGGGGTTTAAATGTTTGATGCCGCTCTCAAAAAGTCGTTTTCAAACTGATCTCGTCTTAGGAACTTGCGTGGAAGTTGGGCGCTCAGTGCTCCCGGAGGAAATTCTTCCTTGGATGTATCAAATGAGGGTAAAGTTGAGCTCAAAGTTGAAATCTTTACTTAGCTCTACCTGATTTCTGGGATTATTAGATCACCGATTGATCAGCGTTCAACTTCTTCTGATTAAAATTAGGTACTTCAATACTTGACGATAATCATTATGACTTAGACAATGAGACGTGATTAACGTATGTAGGTACGGAAACAGAATGGTGGATAGTGTGTGTTTAAAAAACGGAAGTTAGTAAAAAACGTTGTTTATTTCCATGAAAAATGAAGAGTTACAGTGTTAAATCGATTTCGACGGTTAGGCCATCATCAGTAACAAACAATAAATGAAGGCACTTTAGAAAGGACATAGCTTATATATTCACAGGTGAAGGGAGATTGATTCCCATTAGTCGAGAGAAAGGAAAGGGGGCTGGAGGTACAACCAATTAGGCGCAAACAAAGTGAAGGGGGATTATAGCTTATGAAGTGAAAGGGCGGGAAGAATTACTGGTTTCAACAATTCGAAGGGATAATTCCAAGCTTTATAGAAATGGACTTACCAGTGGTGAAATATACTGAGGGATATCCTCATTTAAACGTCCCAATGGGATTCAATCTCCCTTCACCTGTTACTATATAAGCTGAGTCCTTTCTAATGTGTGTTCAGTTATTGTTTGTTACTGATGAAGGCCTAACTGTCGATCGATTCACCAATGTAACTCTTCATTTTTCGTGGAAATAGGCAACGTTTTTTCACTAACTTCCGTTTTGAAATGGGTTTCCAAAACTTCGTCGCAAGTGACTTAGTTCGTATAGCGTGTAAATTAACCCGGAGTTTCATTGATATCGATGAATGAGTTACATAATTATGTAGGCATGATATTAAGTATTAATTATAGGTCCCAATCTACCTAATTCAATAAACAAACTCAATGTAACAACATAGCGAAACTCCATATCTATAATAAGGTGGAGAAAAAGGTGAACTGAAAGATTCATGCAGCACGCTCGAATGAAAGATCTAGTTTTAGTAACGTTTGCATTATGATAACGTCATTTATTGTTCATTATTTAGCCCAATGAAGCGTGGAGTACAACGTCCTTTCTTTTGAAATGCTTGGTTTTCTGGCGAAATAATACTTTTTTGAATTCGAGATTCGTATGTAAAATCGTTCAACTTCAGGAGTCAGTTCAGAAGGGTTCAAAACGAATTTCCATGAAGAACATTTGAAATAAATTTAGTCCTAAGCACTAAATCTTGACAGAACATGGAACATGTTCCTTGGGAGAACAGGAGAGAATTTACGTCACTCAGCTGATTGGGAAAGAGCCCATCATTTTGATCGTCTCTTACGCCGTGTCCAACGTGGACGACCAAAGAGCGCAAGCGAGCGACCCGTGCGTTCGAGCGAGCGACCAGCTGATTTCAAACAAGGTAAACCGAACAAAGTGTCGTACGTGCCACCACCCGACGGCACGAGTCGGGATGAGGTCGCACGCTCGGGTTTGATTTTCAAACCAGTTTGATTTTGGTCGCGCGCTCACCTGGTCGCTCTGCCGGAAGGTTACATTTTTGTGTTCAAATTATTGTTTGTGCTCCCGTATTCCTCTCATTTTTTTCTCACTGGAAAAATGGCTGGGACAGCGAGACAAGAAGACGGAGACACAATTTTTTTTTAATCCCTTCTCCCATATATCAAAAAGCTGGGGGAAATTGAAAAACTAAAAGGTAGGAATGAGTTCCAAAGTATTTGTATAAGGGAGCTTTCTCGAAAAGAGAACTCCCTTGACGATTAATAAACTAAATTAAAAATAAAATGTTTTATAATTTATTACGTGCGTACTTATTTATTTATTTATTTACGAGCTAGTTAGCCAAATATAGAATAAGGAAACTATACATGGGAAATACAGATAAAATGAAAATATAAATTTATACATAGTATAAAAAAAATTATATCTTTACATAAATGATAATAATAGTACCACTTACCAGGCTGGAAATTTAGAACAATAGGAAATGATGTGGTTTTTAAATGCAGAAAAACTATTGAAAAATAAATCAAGGCAATTATTCTCAGCTGCTATTAAATTATAATGCCTAGGCATGCGATAAAGGGGGTTATTTAGCAAATAATTAAACGAGACAATAGAAACGGAAAGCATTACTTCTAGCCTTGTACTTGCCTGATTGTCAACATCAGCTCCTAAGGGCCTTTGAAAATTGGTAACTTGATGATTAAATTCTCCTTCAATATGTTCAAAAATATAATCGAAGGGGGATATTTTCATCCTGGAGTAAGCAAAAAAGAACGCCCCATCCTTCCTGAGTTGCGGGAACACATTGTGGAACTCACCGTATTGTTCCCTCATTGAATAAATATTCTAAACTGGCTTCCGTCTCGATGAATTCTTTTTCGCCAAGTAATAAAGCATTGCTACATTATTTGAAAGTAAATCGTTCATAATATCGCAAAAATAGAAAAAATGTTACACTTAGCACGAAGCAAAGGTAACCTCACAACGATTCTAGACTCGTACTGTGGACGCCTACTGTGGACAATATAGCGGCGCGCGCGAGCGACTTGAGGTCGTTCACGTAGGACACGCCGTTAATGTCCTTCAGCGATGACGCTGACGCTTTTTAGTGGTTTCATACCGAAATTTTTTAAAAAACATCGCGAAAATTGGTACCTAGGTCGAATAGGAAAGAAATTTGATTCAGAGGCGATCCAACTGATGTACGCCTCCGTACCTCGTAATTGTTTTCGATGAGCCCCAAAGGAGGTCCATCTAAATTTCAGGACAGTAAGTCAATTAGGAAAGAAATTAGCCTCAGAGGTTCCGCAGCTGATCAGAGCCCCTCCATACTTTGAAATTGTATTCTAAATGTCCCAAAGGAGCTCCATTAACAATGCCAGGGCTTCTGGTTGATTGAACAAGAATATGGATCGGCTTTCATCCGTATTTTGTGTTATCTGTCCATAGACGAAACCTACGAAAAACGACTACTGGATCACGACTTGTGACGGTTGTCGGGAGTTAGTTGTTATTTTGAGACTCGAAAAAGACCCCTCGGGTATGGGAGATTAGGATAGTATTGCTTCTGACAGGTTGACAGCCCTCTTCTGAAAACAACCCGTCTCGTCCGTCCGGGAGAACAATAATTATTGTTATTGTTTGTTTTTGCCACCTCAGATGCCATGACTGTAGGGTTGGCATGAGAAGAAAACTCTTGTTTTTTCCCTTGACGGGACGCCACCCTCAACCCTCTCGCCTCGCCAGCGCCCTTTTGGGTTTTATCATTCCCTCACTGTCCCTACTAAAACAAACATCTAAATCGCCTCCAACACCGTTTGTTGGTGCTATAGGCGCACAGTGGTCGGAGCTATAGGCGCACAGTGGTCGGAAATGGCATGAAAACAGAAAATAAACTAGGCACAGGTTATACCATCAAAAATGTTTAGAATAAAACTCATCCAATAGGTTTTTGACATGCTTTTCGTGACACACATTAGGACGATCTCCCTAGCACCCGTGTACCATCAGCGCAAACCACCAGGATCAGTGATGTATAATTCTGTCACAGAGATATACGAAGAGACATTTGCATTCTAGCATGTATGCACATGTATTAGATAGTGTTATATTTTGCATTCAATCATTTCGACTAGTATTTTGATCTTCAACTAGGTAACTCTATACGTCCATGTTGCAATATGTGAGGAAGCTATACTGCCCACCCAACTTGGCAGACGCTTTTTAGATTTTTCAACGCATCAACCCCCCTCCCCCCCTCATCTCTACACTCACACGCGCCCTCCCTCGTTCTGTTATTTAGTTGATTTGTTAGGGGTACTTAAGGAAACATGATTAGTCATGAGTGTATTTTACAAAAAATGGCTTCATAGCCCAGACACTATTAGACGATAATAAAAAAATCAAGTGAGACTGGTGGAAACTTCATGAGACTGAGTATAATGAACACTGTTGTACGAATTGCTGAGTACAGTACAAAATACTCTATGCTGCTGAAATAAAGTATACTTTTTCAGAATTTTTTACATTTATGAAACAGTCCTATCCTGAAATATATATTTATTTGGTACTAGCCGCTCCGGCTCGCTACGCTCGCCTCCACGTCCAGCCGGGGGGCAAGCCCCCCGGACCCCCCCTTAAATTGCTCGCTTCGCTCGCGAAATGTGGCATGTAGGGAATTTCGCTCGCTTCGCTCGCAAAGTGTGGCATGTAGGGAATGTTGCTCGCTTTGCTCGCAAATGGTAGATCCCTAAGGGTAGGTTTAACGTGTGTAGGGGATGTTGCTCGCTTCGCTCGCAAACGGTACATCTCTAAGGGTAGGTTTAACTTCTGTAGGGGATGCTGCTCGCTTCGCTCGCTTGAGGAAGTTATACTGTTCACCCAACTTGGCAGACGTTTTTTTTCAGTTGGGAATTCTTACAAACAAATTAAATCTTATAAAACTACGTGGAACCACGAAAAGTTTAGTGTGGTATGTAGGGAATGTTGCTCGCTTTGCTCGCAAAGTGTGGCTGTATACATGCGATGTATTACAATTGAAACATGTAGGGGATGTTGCTCGCTTCGCTCGCAAATGGTAGATCCCTGAGGGTAGGTTTAACGTGTGTAGGGGATGTTGCTCGCAAACGGTAGATCGCTAAGGGTAGGTTTAACTTCTGTAGGGGATGCTGCTCGCTTCGCTCGCTTGAGGAAGTTATACTGCCCACCCAACTTGGCAGACGTTTTTTTTCTGTTGGGGAATTCTTACTAACAAATTAAATCTTATAAAACTACGCGGAACCACGAAAAGTTTATTAGGGGATGTTGCTCGCTTCGCTCGCAAGGTATACCTGTATATGTATAGGACAAAGTCCGTATTTATTCTGTAGGGGATGCTGCTCGCTTCGCTCGCTTGCAGAAGTTATACTGCCCACCCAACTTGGCAGACGTTTTTTTCTGTTGGAAATTCTTACAAACAAATTAATTCTTATAAAACTACGTGGAACCACGAAAAGTTTATTAGGGAATGTTGTACTGCCCACCCAACTTGGCAGACGTTTTTTTCAGTTGGGAATTCTTACAAACAAATTAAATCTTATAAAACTAAGTGGAACCACGAAAAGTTTATTCGGGGATGTTGCTCGCTTCGCTCGCAAGGTATACCTGTATATGTGTAGGACAAAGTCCGTATTTATTATTTGAAATGGCTCTCGCTTCGCTCGCAAGGTATTGCGTAGAAGTGCAAATGGGAACCCCCCTGTGAGGGTCCCTTCAGGTAAGCAACGTCGTGTAACGGCGGCCCGTGGTCGATTAATTTCTGATGTTAAACGCTTCCCTCGCAATTCGCTCGCGATTTGACCGACTTAGCGTCACTTTTTTCGATATCCGATTTCGGATTCAGATTCGGCGGACCCAAAGCTGTATTTCGCCCGCGAAAACCGTTCCGAAAAACGTACTTTTATGGGGTATATTTTAATCGGAAAAAACCAAGTTTTTCGGCGGACTTTTCGAGAAAACGGGTCCGTACTCTCGCATTTTTTTAACGCATTTCCCGATACTTTTTTCGCGATCCGATCGCGCCGTCGTCTTCCTCGTAGGAAAACCTACGAAACCCGTATTTTTCCGGAATTGTCAACGGCCGTTTAGAGGGGTAGGGGAAGCGGGGAAGTCCAAAAAGCGCACATTAATTATTACTTCGACCCCCCCTCCCGCCCTACGGCCCATGGTTCGGGTGGGATTAGAAAATTTTAAATTCGCTTATACACCCTATCGGAAAAATCCAAAAAGATCCCCCCACTCGTAGATCGGCCCACTCAGCCGTTTGGCCGTGCATAGACACGACAGAGCGACAGAGCGACAGACAGACGGAGTTTCATTCTTATTAATAATAGAGATAGAGATAGAGATAGATTGATGACAAAATGTGTAACAATCATCGAGAAAAAAGACGAAAATCAGTGACCCGACTGAGAGACGGTGTGTACCCTCTGAACATCAACCATATGTGTACCCGTTGAAGGTTAACTCGGTGAAACACCTATACCGTAGACCGGTAAACGGGCTTCGGACGTCTCCACGCTCCCCCTCCTCGACCTCCCGAAAGTGAGAAGGAGATAACAACATCTCTTTTCCCTTATTTTTCGTATCGAGGAGCTGCATGGGCTCCCAGGAAGATCTTTTGCTCCTTTTTTTCCTATGAATTTCATGCAGGTGAAAAAGAAGAACTAAAATCAGTCAAAGTTCGTGAACTTCTACGAACTACTTTTGCCTCACATAGCGCGGTCTATGTGTGTGGGGTAACATTCTTCCCGGAAAGTGAGGTGAGTATAAACAACTCTCCTATACATATTTTGCGTATCTCGACTCTGCACCCTGGAAGGTAATAACAACGTAATAACGAAAATAAAAGTAGCTTTAAAATAATAATGTATTACTGTTCATTAACAAAAACTTAAGGATATCATCTACATTATATTAATAATAAGTAACAATTGTAAGTGAAGGGAAAATATTCAGAACGAGTCTTAAAAATGCAAATATACAAATATCTAGAACGAATAAATATTCCTGGCTTTGCAACAGGAGTTTCCTAATTACATCGCAGTCTCCAGCTCACCAACTGTATCCTGTAACTTCCGTTCAGGTTTTTAGGACGTCTCTCTAAAGCTAGGCTTTGTCAATACAGGAACGACCTATTGGAATTGATCTAGGTGGGGGGGGGGGGGGATTGAGACAACCCAAGCATGAGAAAAAATATAAAATAAATGACCGCATACACATCCGTTTCAGACCATTCTAAGACCGAATTCGTGAGAAAAAGCATAGGTATGTCTGTCTGTCTCTCTCTCTCTGTCTCTCTCTCTCTCTCTCTCTCTCTCTCTCTCTCTCTCTCTCTCTCTCTCTCTGTGTTCTTTCTTTTACATTTTATTTCCCTGGTCAACGTTGTTGCTGAGACTTTTGAAGTATGCAGCGAAACCACGAATGGATAAAAATAAAATGACAGAAAACGAAGTCTCAAAACCACAGAGTAGAGTAGGACTCATAACTGGTAGGTAGGTTCAGATCAAATTACGGATGACACAACATTCAGAGCCAGAAACTAAACTACTTAGTTCATTTTGCTGCCGTTGGGCTCGCGTCCTTGTTTAGAATCGTGAATAGGTTATTTTTTTGATGATTAACAAACATAATAAGGTTGTTATGATGAAGAGTTATTGTATGAAACGTTCAGTACATAATCACATCCCTGATAACGATCCAGTCTCAATTCATGCTGGTTCATGTAACGCCATCCAAGAAAATGTGGATGGTCTGCGAGGGTCGTTTATACTGCACAGGGTTTGACCATCGAACACAGACCAAACACCCGTGTTGCCTCGGTCACTCGTCAAACCAGTAGGGGTGAACCTTCCATGTGGTTACCTCAAGGGGACGTTTGATCGACGTGGCGATTTCGACAAACAAAGGCTGTCTATGAATAGTTGGCCACAGCCAACCACACGCTTGTACGATGGTGTGAATTATGAAGGCTGATTTACCCACTAAATGGAAGAGGAGTGGATGTATTTCAAGGTTGCAAGCTACACAACATCATTGATTCCTTTCCCTGGTAGGAAAATCATAGGGATATAATTTACCTAATGCATACCTTTGTACTTTCTAATTTAGACATTTTGTATAATTGAAGCATTTCATACAATTGGTACCTAGTCGTTGTATTCAACAACTGGCAGTTTTAGTCAATATGTATATATTTTTTTAGCTTTCCAACTTTTTAAGCATATTTACTGGACTGAATGCCAAGGCATTTTGTATAATGGCTGAGATAATTTAAGAAATGTACGAAATGCAATTATAGAAATGGATTGTTTCTTATTTTCCCGATCACATTCCCATACAATTACCAAGAAATATTTTCCCCGTCACCAATAAATTTCACTTCTACCGATTTTCATCCAATAGGTACTCAGCGTACCACAAAACAGTGTCATGTGGATACGAAGGGAGTCGGGGGGACGGGCGAATGAGGAAAGTGGCTAGAGTTTGCTATAATACGAAAATAATCTTGTTGATAAGAAAATGGCGAGAAAAGACATTTCACGCATTGACGAACCAAAACACTTTAGTTAATATAATGTACACATAGTGTTGAAAATGACACAATAATCTCTTACAAACTAAAATTTATAATTAAATTTTATTCTAAAACTTATTCTACAACTCAATCTAAAATTTACCATAAACATTATTTGTACTTCTATTCTTGTATTTGAAACTCTGAGGTACTTACCTAGGAAAATGTTTCATTTTATTCTACTTAATGTATACTTACCTTTTTGTTGGTAAACAAGTGACTTGGTGATTGTGAATGTGTTGTGCAAATGATGATTGTGATCCACAAGGAAGCCAAGCCATCATACAACAACAGATTCCGGTTCCTACAAGATCCTACTGATCATTGGACCCCAATTTTTTGGCCTCCCAAGTTACCATTATCATTCCTTTGTCTGCTCTCACTCATTAATTTATCTGAATATATTTAAATAATTTAAATTCAGGAAATAATATATTTTGAATTCATTGTATGAAATAGTCAAATTATTTTAATGATTTTTTCGAGTCAATACAAGCATTTTTTACCAATTTAAAGTTATTCTTTAGTACCTCCTCATTTTATAATTTTTCTAAACAGATAAGGTATTAATTTATTGCTAATTGAAGCAATACCATTTCTTGTCACTAACACCTCGTATGACTAGTGAATGTAAAAACACCTCCAATTAGACACATTCTTTGCCTTTTTCCTTTACGTGCCTTTTCATTACGAATAATGTCAAATTGCATACATTGACTGCAACATACATGCACCAAAGTTTTAGTTATTCTTCAAAACGGGCTAAGTAAAGCTCAATGTACAAAATTAATATAGTAATAGCATAGCCAACAACTGTAATAAATTTCAAATATATATTAAAATAGGTAAACATAATTTAGAATTTTAATGAGGATCCAAATGATTCAATAACGATTCAAAGAATGATTTAACATGATTCTTGAATACTAATTGGCTATCATGAAGTAAATCCATACATGTGTTAACCGAAGAAGCTAAATTAAATAATCTTTCCATTCTATAAATTGGGTTATTTACTAAATAATTGGAGGGCACAAAGGGAACGAATAATAAATTAAAATATCTTGTTGAATAACTGGGAATGCGGAAATCTGAATAAGAAAGCAATAATGGGGAATATATGGCGTGGTTAAATATTTTGTATAGAAATAAAATGCCATTGATAGATCTTCTATTCTCCAACGACATCAGACCGCAGTCTTCCATTAACGTCGTATACAACATCTTCGTGTCATATGCCTTTTTTAAAGACCACGAACGAAAGAATTCATGTTGGATCGTTTCAATTTTTCTAATGTGTACTTGATAGTAAGGTGGACGCTGAGAGAGTTCTGTTGGTATTTGTCAAGAAGCTTTTTCATCTTCCGAAATTCACCCTTGTACCTCTTGTTCTTCAGTACAGTATCTGCTTTCACGCTCCGCTCACAGTATGATTACCTGCATAGGATATTTCGTATGAGATTTTCTCGCCTTCCTCAGAGAGTGGCCATTGAGGTTGCACGTACGCAGTTCTCTGCTCTCCCTCGTGTAGCAGGTCTGACCTGGAACTGGAACTGGGTCAACCCGCCTTTTATCATGTCAATCTGCCCCCGGCGCTCCTAGATCACTCCCACCGCTCTCCCCCCCCAAGCGGTCGGGCTGAGTGAGATTTCCCTCGTTGTCTACCCTGGAATCCATGACTTGCCGGTATCAACACACCTATCTGCTCAAATAGCCGATTGATGATCTGCCCACAAAACCTCGTTAGTTTAGAAATAGGAATTTTACAAAAAACGATAAAACTCCGTAGCTGTGTGATACTACTCTTTTGGCCTTCAAATCACAATCATTTCAAGTCTGATTTATCTTTTTTTTTACCCAACTATTCGTAGAAAAGGGGGTATTACAGCCGTCAGCCCGGCGCACAGTGGAGCGAGTGATAGGGTAGGCTGGACATTCAATAATATCTCCGTTTCTACTTGTCCTAGAATATTGCTTCAGGTATCATTTTAAAGCAAATCGAATACTCTATTGAACCACATGATCAGCAATTTTTTAAGCAATTTCGCCAGTGGCGATATAACGTGTAGAACAACGTTTAAATGTGTACTGAATGTGTTGTATTGAAATTTAGACAGCTGTGACCCAAAAATTTTTCTTCTCTATGTTGAGATGTTCCAAGAATGAGATTATCACAATAGGTCTTAATTTGATCAATATATTCTGGACAGTTCTGCATAAAATCAAAAACATAACGGGCATTTTCCGATTTGATTTGTTTTTTTTTTTTTTTTTTTTTTTTTTTTTTTAACAAAATTGAACTCCTCATCAGAAAAATTTCTGAAATCTTTCGTTCTTCTCCGTTCTTGTCTTTCTGACAAATGCTCGAATGATTTTGATCTACTAGGAATACCTGGAGTGGATGAAGATGGAAGTTCTTGAGAATATACCTCTGGAAAAATTAGGTCCCTGCTAAGCCATTCGGGATTTTTTCCTCAAAATGGTTCCAAAGATCTATTTGCATCATTCCATTCAAGTTGAAAATGAAAGCATCATTTCCTTAATTTCTCCCGCAAACCGTTGTTTGCACTATTAGTAATCGCAAAACCAAGTAAGTCGGTCCATTTTTCCAAAGCCATGTCAAAATCCTTAAAATTAATATTGTTAGATCTAAAAAATTGAAATAGATCGTCGTTGTTTTAATTTCCATTGTGTCGAAGCGAGAGACAACATCAGACTGATTCCTTGTTTTCTTTTAAAGAGGAGAATCAAATAATAAACAGAAGCAACGACTAATCTGATTACAAAATGTCAACAAAGACGCGTAGGTATTAACTTTAAAAACAAAATATCTATTAAATAGGCAAGTTTAGGCAAGATCTGACAACGTTGTAAATAAGACAATATAATTCTAAAAACGTGCCAAATGGTATTTTTTCCGGCAAATACCGGCGATTTGCGAATTAATTAAATAGAATTATTTTCTGTTCGATGTCAAAAAAGTTAGGGGAATTTTTAAAAACCTTTTGTGCGAGTTTTAGATTTATTTAATACCCTTATTGTGTACTAAGAGCAGCAATAATTTATAAAATGAAATGAGAGTTCACGACCAATTTAATAAGCCAAGGTTTTTTTAGACATACCAATTATAACCAGGCTTTATGTGAAAACCAGTGCAATAATACGGCTAAAAATCAATCTGCTCAATTGAAAAGCGTTTATTTGGTACTAGCAACACAACCAAAATCCCAAATCGAAAGTTTTATTTTTTCCCCTGATGTCCAACATTACTGTGGGATCGCCCCAGTGTGCGGCGGCACTTAGGGGTGGGGATGCCCATTCTTTGCATTTCCGAAAGGTTATGGAAACCGAAGGAAGCTCAAGGAAGCAGGAACAAAAATTTTAAACGTTTTAGACTACATAATATGATATATTATACATGATATATTATGATCATGTGTATATTATGATGACTACATGATATATTATATCAAGAGAAACCAGCAGGTCAATGACAAACGAAGATCTAGTCCATAATTTACTCATTTCTTCGGATCCACTCATCAGCAACCTGAAATCTGAGTGGATCAAACCTACTACTGATTTGGTTTCTGAGTAGGTTGGTTGGCTGGGAAGTGGCAAACAATTTTCCTGCTATGAACACACTTCACCTCGCTAGTAACGAATCGTACGTGAAAATCAATAGAACATAAAGCTTCCTGTACACTTTTTTGGGCTAAAAAAAAGTCACACAATTTTTTCAAATACCCCAGCTAAAAGACATATCCATGTCAAAACAAAAATAGTTTAAAATCAATTCACAGTCCATGCAACGCTTCTACAAGATAGGAAGATGACTTTGTAATTACGGGTTTCGTTTATTAATATTTGATAAGAAACGTGAAATTGGGGGGACTTGGTGCTTAGAAGAAGTCGAAACCTATTGCGCGGCACGATGTGTCGAGTTGTTAGTGCTAAAGACTGGGTAGACCATTGAGCGGCATAGAAGGGCTACCTAATACAGAAATAATACACTGCCAAGGAAATGGCACATGAGCTTCCTCGTGACCTTCACAGTACGTCAACATTAAATTCCAGAAAACTAGAAACGACCGGTTCTGGCATCAGGGAATTAAAAGGTGGGAAATTGGAAGCTGAATGGTACATATAATAAATTAAATTAATAAGGAAAATTTTGATTTTAGTATGGGACCATCCAGGATGTAATCCGCATGTTCCCTGAAAATTTCGTCTAAATCGGATCAAAACTGAAGGAGTTTTAAATTTATTTACAGGATTTCATTAATATTTTGATCTAAATTCATGATTAAAACATCCTTGGGGATATTTTTTGGCAACTTTGAGCATGATGGACCACCCGATTTGTTCATTTTCCAAACTTACCCTGTGTTGCTGGCCCACCCTGCTACCGCGCCGTTCATCCGCTAGAGCGCATTCAGTTGTCAATGACCCGCATCATCCCTGAAAATCTGACCGAAATCCGTTCACAATTGCCTGAGTTATGACCGAAACAAGAAAATTTTGGTTGCGCCTGCGCAGAGGCTACCGTTGATTCAATCATGACGGAACTAATAGGGCTATACCCGCTCGATCCCTAAAAATTTGAAGAAAATCGCATCAAAATTGTGGAAATTACGGCTGTTGCAAGGACCGTAACAAGAATATTTCGTTCACGTATGCGCAGAGCGTACCGCTAATGCAATTATGCCTTACCTTACCCTCATCATCCCTAAAAATATGACCGAAATCCGTTCAACATTGACCGAGTTATGACCGTCACAAGGAATTCACGTTAGCGCCTGCGCAGAAGCTACCATTAATTCAATCGTGATGAAGTTGATAGGGGACCATCTAGAGCTTAACCCGCACAATCCCTGAAAATTTGGTTAAAATCGGATAAAAAATTTGGAAGTTATGGCTGTTACAAGAAAATGTGGACGGACAGACAGACAGACAGACAAAAACGGAACCAAATTTGTTCAGGAGGCTCTGAAACGAAAAATGCGAGTGGAAATTTTGATTTTGGAGCAAAAATTTGTATTTCATTTCGAAAGTGAAAACAAAGCTTCCGCTGCCTTGCAGTCTCGGAAGCAATACACCTGTATGTAATAATACAGCGTTTTCATTCACAACTAACTGATTTGTTACATTTGAGATACACGGGCAGAACTGAAATTACCTGAATCCTGGCTTGGTGTCGATTTAATCAGCGGGAAACAACCAACTTACTGAATACAACGAAGAGGAATATTATGCCTTTGATAACTTCTTGAATTCAAAGCTAAATGTCGTTTGTTATTGTTTTCCACATCCTATCAGACCAAGCATCACACAACTTCTCCCGAGCTCACCCCAACCCACAAATCCTCCTTCATTTCCAAGTTCGCCTCAGCCCCCTTCTTCTCATTTGTCTCCAACACCACAAATATGACACAACCACGAGCTCTCTACTTCAAAAGGCCCCGTTAAATCTAACCTACCGTAAGAACTAAATACGAAATTCTTACCTATGAATATTTATTTATTTCCATATGTCTATGTGTAAATTGTTTTCTGCTGACGAGTCTGCCTTAATTAGTACGGCATGTCCTATTTCGAGTTGCCACAACCTATACTTCTATAATTATATACGCATGTTTATATTTCTCGATTTGAGCTCCTATCTATTCAAATAGTTATTGCCTTAATAATATCATTATCTAAGTACGTACGAAAAGTCGAGAGGATACCTATGCTATTAAATATGCGTAGGAAAAGCATTGGTATTAACACACAAATATGACCTAGAACAAAAACATATTTTCATGCCTCGAAGGAACGCTGTACCCACCCCATGGTGCCGCGGTGTATTATATGGGTATAACAGTAAAAGTAATAAATATCCATTCTCCTCCACCCCTCTGCTACGCCCCTGGTGCCGCGGCGCCTCCTCTCAATCCACCCCCCGCTCACCACCCTCCGTGACCCCCTGCCAAGTGTGACAGGCGTGCGTCTAACACGTCTCACTCAAAGCCTCGAAAAAGACACTTTTTCGCCCGTTTTTGGCCCATAGCATCTATGCTAGTAAAGACAGCGATCGGGATGGTTAAGCGTTAGGACCAACTAGACCCCAAATGGAGTCTATGTGCGAAAGAACGGGTTTTTTAATTAAATTCTTAGGCCTTTCATGGCCCGGACGTCGGACGGACATTTCAAATTTGGATTCTACGCACCTTGAAACGTAAAGTGACAAAGTTTGAGGGGGGGTTATAAAAATTTTTTGCTACACGATCACATAGGCTTATTATTGGAAATAATAAACCAAAAAAATTTTTCACGGTAATTTAAATTTTCATTCGCACGAACTAAATCACTCGCGACGATGTTGTGGACACCCATTTCAAAACAGAAGTTAGTGAAAAAGTTGTCTATTTCCACAAAAAAATAAAAAGTTACTATATTAAATCGATTACGACAGTTAGGCCATCATCAGTAGCAAACAATAACTGAACACACATTAGAAATTACACAGCTTATATAGTCACAGGTTAAGGGAGATTGAATCCCACTGCTCAAGAGAAAGGAAAGGAAGCTGGAAGTACAACCAATTAAGTGCAAGCAAAGTGAAGGGGGATTATAGCTAATCAGATGAAGTGAAAGGAGAGGAAGAATTACTGGTTTCAACAGTTTGAAGGGATAGTTCCAAGCTTTACAGAAATGGACTTATCAGATTCAAAATATATTGAGGGATATCATCATTTAAACATTTACCAGATCTGTCACTTTTGATAATTTCGAATTTTTCAAGTACACTCAACATATCTTCCTTTGGACAAAAATGAAGAAACTCTACAAACTGTTTATCATTCAAATCAAAATTGTATGTATGATTGGATTCCGATGTTTTGCAAATGTAGACCAACCCTTATTTTCCTTGAAATCCTCCTGATGCACTTCTATGCATTCCCCGAATTTCCTACCAGTTTGATCGCAATATTCTTCTTTCTCTCGACCAATGGGGTTCAATCTCCCTTCAACTGTAACTATATAGCTGTGTTTTTAATGTGTGTTCCGTTATTGTTGATTACTGATGATGGCCTAACCGTCGAAATCGATTTACCATTGCAACTCTTTATTTTTTAGTAGAAATAGACGTTTTTCACTAACTTCCGTTTTCATTCGCATATCACGTTTTATATCATTCTGGATTTTGGTTTCATGTCTGGGTGTGCCCTCTTTTCATTCGTCCGCGAATGTTCGCAACAATCTTCATTAAATGTTCATCCGATTTTTATCAGATTCCCAGGAAATTTGCGGGTCAGGCTGATGGTCCGGGTAAGACTGATGGTCCCCTATCAGTTTCATTGTTCACAAATCAACACTTCACTCAACATGCTAAAGCGTAAAAGCCATCAACATCAATTTCACACGGCATACCCCCCGATCTCACTCAAGTTCGGAGGGCAATTGGGGAAATACAAGGATATCATCCCATAATTTATTATCGTCACGTATAATTGATAAATGCAGCACATGCGCATTCGTTAAATCCTTGTAACAAGCGTGTCTTTTACATCTTTCATCCGATTTTTAGGAAAGGTGTCCCAAAAGTAACCCCCCTTCCCTCTTTATTTTATTTTCCATACACAGGCAGATGCCCAATTTTCTTAGAGTAGGTAAATACATTTGATAGAAAATGTCAAAAACAATAGCAACAACTAAAAAGCAATACAAAATTCAAACTCCACAAATATTCAAACTAAAACAAACTTCTAAGCGTAGCTAAATTAAAAAAGAAATTTAAAAATAAAACTTATGAGTAATTTTCCAGACATGTTATTACGTGACGCCAAAACAGTGTACACCAATACGTATAAAAACGAGCGTTGGCGCGTTGCCGCGTCATACCACACGGGGGGAAAAATAGTTTCCTACGTGGAAACACCAAAACGCTTCGTAGTTTAGCGAGCATCACCTTTTCTGTTCTCATCTCCTGTGTTTTCAACTTCATTTTTTCAATTTGATTTTGCATTCATACCGTCGATCAACAAGTTTGAGCTGCTGACCAGCTCAACGGCTCTTTTGTATTATTTAGCTGTAAATAATGAAAAAAAGAAGGAGACCCGCGGAGAAAATATTTAAAAGCCGGAACGAGTTCGGTGAATTTCATCACTAATACTCCAATAATCTTAGAAGAGTTTCTGAAGAATTTATTTGATAATCTTCTATAATGAGGTTTTATCATACATATGAAAAAGACTAATTTTAGTGATTAATTTAGATGAGTGATAATTTAAAGGTCTTTTTTATATGCTAAAACCTACTTAAACTCCAAATTGAGGGAAAGTGAATAACAATTTAAATCATATGCAAGAATGACGGTAAAAACTTTCGATTACATCGTGAACAAAATTAAGCAAGAATTTTCATTCATTACAATTTATTATTTAAAAAAGATAACAACTATAAACATTTGGTAGAATCCAAAAGTTTGTTTTTATGGCAGAATAATAGGAACTATAAGAAAGATTTCCAGAAAAATTGCTCAAATTTCAAAACAATCAAACATAAATATATTTTAGCAAATCAGATAGATAATTTAGGATATTTGATTTAAGGGGGAACTGTTCATGTAGCTGGGAGTGGAGTTTTCCAGAGTTTTTTCTTTTTTCTTTGACTATCGTCAAATGTGATGTAACATAAAGATATACCCATGAATATATTTATATATATATTTATGATCAAACATAAATATATACTCTGAACAATTAATAAAATTTACTCGCATGATCAAGACTCAAACCTTCGTATTTTGTTTTTACCATTGCCTAAAAACACTAGACAATAGGTATATTGTAATTTTCTTCAAAACTTGGCATCTCTCGATAAAGGTATATAATAAATGTAGAACTGGCCGTTTCTATTTCTGCCAACTCCATTATCATAGAAGAAAACGTGCGGAAAAAATACGAAAACAAGTTCAAAATGTCGAAAGAGGTTAGAAAAACATCAAATATAAACGCGTTTGACACGCGGCGACCGCGATAAAAATCAAACCTAAGCGTTCAACGCCGTCGCGTCGCCGCGCGGGCAGGGTCACGTGACAACTTCGTGACGAATTTCATTGGTCCGCCGTTTGAACGCTTAAACGCCGGAATGCATTGACGCGTGCGGCAAATCTACGTAGGTCACGGCGTTAGGTACCAGCGTGCGGCATAGTATACAGCAGTGTATACAATTTTTGTTGTCATGATGAAAGGGGAACCAATAAAATCATAGTCATAGGAGAGCCGCCGCAGATCGACCGAGTGGGTCCGTCACGGGGCGCACGTCCTTCTTCGGCAGGACCCTACTCAGTGGCAGCTGGCTGGACCTCTCGGATGTCTTACACACCACCTCCCACTGTCGCAAATGACCTCAATTTTTGCACTTTCGATTTGCAAAGTTTTTTAACCTTCATCAGGGGGCGTAGCTCAGATGGTAGAGCGCTCGCTTAGCATGCGAGAGGTACCGGGATCGATACCCGGCGCCTCCAATTGATTTTTTAGACAAATTTTCTATAAGATTTTTTCAATTGGTAGGCATCACTTTGTATTTTTTGTTTTACAAAAAAATTTTCAAAACGACACTACCATGTATAAATGAAGGACGATACTATTATGCCATATATGACGAGTTTGCTCAAAAAACGCTTACAGTTTGAATAGAAAGTGTCTACTGTCTACATTTTATAGTAACTAGTAATTCAAAAATTGTACAAAGCACAAAACTATGCTTTAAAATGTACTTGAAATTCATTAAAATTTGCTTAAAAAAATCGATAAAATGGCAAAAAACTAATAATTCAAATCCTCTATTTGAATAGGAGTTTATTATTTAGAATACTTTTTTTTTTCATCCAATTAATAGTTAACAATTTCTTTGCACACAAAAAGCTTAAATTTCAAAACAATTTAACATTATACAATTCAATAATTTACAAAAATTCGTTCATAAGGCCACGCTGCATGACTGGAACTTTTTTTTGCCAGGTTATGGTGGAAAAAACATGTTATATGTAGAAAAAAATATTGGAGGGGTATATGACTGGACGACGAAACTGGCAGAATCCAGTTACATTTCTGTAAGTCGCTCCCACCAAGGAAACGAACCTTCAGGAATTCAGCTGTGTGGTGATTTAAGAAGTTCAATCCCCCTCCCGAGAACAATGACCATATTCCTTTTGGGAATCCGAACGGGAGATTTATTTAAACGCAACCGCCTCAGAAAAACCTTGGCTTCGAACGTCCAATGAAATAAACATGGCCTCCCGACCCCCTGGCTTCACCCGGGCCCATCACGGACCCCTTCAAACTGCTTTACTTTTCCTCCAGCCTTACACGCCGTTCTATCTTGTGTTTTCTCCTGTCAAGATTACAATTGAAATCATTTCCGCAATCCCTTCTCGAGAAGAGCGCCTTTTTCCTCTTTTTATTTATTTCCACCCCATTCAGGGGCAATTTAGATGATAATTTATGTAGGCCTAACATTTACCGTTGTTATTTATGCAATGAGAGGTGGTGTTCGGTGCGTCAACATATATATACGAGTATATACACGCTTGGATATCCCTCGAGTAGGTATAGAAAATGCCCCCCACCGGGCGGGGTGAACGAGATGTATGGACTGTTGCCCTCAGACCACACTCCGGAACCTTTTTCGAGGTCTAAATGAAGGTTTTTCACCTTCTCGAGGCTTCCAATTCCGTTTTCAACGTTTTTCCTCCCTCAAAAGCTTTTCCCGTCACGGGCGGACGTAGAGGGATGGAAAACTCTTTTCCGTAGTCCTTTTACTTTCTGATGTTCCCTCATCAAGAGAGGAAAAAAATAAACTGGAGGACGGATACATCTAACTTTCTCGTCCATCTGCCATTGAGACTTCAGAGCTCTTAACCATAAAATAATCACTAGATGAATTAGGAAGTAGTAATAACTGGATCATATCGGCCAATGAGCAACGTACGCTTAATTTGCAAGTTGCCAAGGATAAAACGTTTGCCAAGCATTTTTTGCGGAGGGAACTTATCCTACGCATTTGGAAGATTTGAATATTCTACAGTAAAGTATTATTAAATTTATTGTGAAAAAACCACCCCTCTGTCCAAGTACAAATTTATTTGAGGGATTCAAGGTATTTACACTTTGCTAGCTTTTTGTTAAGTCCTTCTATTACCTTTCCTTGAATAGCCATGATTAAGAAATGAGCAAACTATACTTTTGTTTCATCAGGCACCTTGTTTGATTATTTTATCAGCAAATGAAGTGGAAAATATACTTCGACAATGGAATCTGGTGGACACAGTTCAAGCTAAGTGAATTTACAGGAATGAATGTGAACAGATGTTGCATTTTACCTTCGAAGTGAATTGGGAGAGAATTACTTTGGTTAGCTTCTTCTCATCATATTTTTGAAATTTACCTAAGTAAGGTTTTCTAATTGTCTATGGATAGAATAGAGATCGAGGTTTTTAAAATAGACGAGTGCATCATAGGCATTGGACCTTAGGTATTTTAACATTATATGAGAGATAAAGAGATTTATATTATCACTGCACGACAGATAAAAAGAAATTAGGTATCGAAAAACATTTTGAATTTATTAAAGTAAAAAATATTCACATGATGGGGCGCAATTCATCTGAGGGATGCGGAATGGGAAAGCTACTAGGGACCCCAACCAACTACCCCTCGATCCACCACCAATGGCTCAAAAATACATGTTACTTCATCTCACAAATTAATTGCTTCCATCGGAAGGTTTCTGCCCTACCTGATGGAATAAAAATAAAATTGACTATACCGTTGAAAAGAATATAATTGAAGCAGATTTCATGAGATTTTCCAGTTTTCAGAAATGTTTTCTAAGAGTTGTAACTTTTTAAAGATTTTCAGAAATATTATTTTTTCAAATTTTTCTATGTTTGAGCTGCTGTTGTGGTCAGTAGATGGGAATTTTCCTGAATCAAGTGCACCGTTCTCATAGAAAATTAATCTCTGATTCCGAAAATGTGTTTAAAAGTTGAAACCAAATGTGTAAAAGTTGAGTTATTGAAGTATAAGAGGAAAAACCACGGGTTTCTTTTAAAAAACTTTGAAGAATCACATCTCGAGAACGGATTTAGATAAAAATATGCGGTTAGCAATTACCGTTATGTTATTATTATTATTTTTATTTTTTACTTAAAGGCTTAAGATGCATCTCAACCAGAAGGGTCATTAGCGGCATTGAACAAGGTGTCCAAAGGGACACTGGAAGTGGCACGATTCTAAGGGGAGCCATGCTGCCATCCTTGACTAAAAAGGAGCGCCATCATGGACTCCACCGGCAACTCGGAGGGGGGAAAAATGAGGGGTACAGTGATGACCACTGTTCAGCCCCCAAAGTGGTTGAAAAAACCCCAAAAATAAAGTAATACAATTAATACTAGATGTAAAATAGGCTATTAACTATATACATGCTACTACTTACAATCAGCAAAGTGAAAAAAAAAAGAAAAAAAAAACTACGACTAGATGTATAAAATATATCACAGCTCGTAGTAGAGTCCAGAGGCTCTCAGGTACAACAACAGGGATCGGACCTTGTCTGGTCCGGATGATACGTGAACCCACTGAGGGGGCTGATGCTGGACTCGGAGGTCCACAAGGGCTGGGCAGTCCTCCAGAAACTGGCAGAAGGACAGATCACCCCCACACCTCCCACACACAACATCTCGAGCGTCTGCACTAAACAGTTGTCTGTGAGTAAGACGGGTATGGCCAGTGGCAACCTGGTTGATCACTATTCGATCCCTCCTTGGAAATTGGGTTACGAAAGGGCCCACCGGGCACAGGTCCTGCAGGACACCACGCAGACTAGTGACCTCACCCTGCCATTGCTCATGCCAGATGGAATTGGTTTTATGTTGCATGTAGGAGATTTGATCCTCAATGCGTATCGGCAGCATATCGATAGAATTATCACCAATGACTCTCCGTGCAAGGGCATCTACACACTCATTGCCATGAATATCCACATGGCTCGATCCCCACATAAAAGTTATGGTTGAACCCAATGTGGTGGCTTGGTGTAGCGATACACGTAGGCTTTGTATTTGGGGATAATCAGAATATGAGTCCCTGATCGCCTCGATGATACTTAGTGAATCGCTACAGATCATAATTCCCAACTCCCAATAAATGGCAGTGTCGAACAGCCAGTGTCACTGCCCAACATCAGGTGTCTTTGAGCCATCAGTGAATATAATAGTGCGTCCAGCATATCGCTGGATCACCTCAGTGTAACGACATCTGAGGGTGTGTGGGGGTGTATCGCCCTTGACCCACGCATCCCAGACAAGGTCCAGGGAAGGACAGGGGGCACCTCATTTGGTATCAAAGGGTATCTCTCTATGCTATCCCACCTTGTGATCTCCTGAACACGAATACCCAATGGGCGAGTTCGTGTTTGGAGCCTGGAATATGTCTCATCTAGGGAGGGTATGGTGACCACTTCATGCAGGGGGTGTCCCGGAAATAGCGCAAGCGTTCTGCATAGCGAAGTGCTAGCAGATTTCGCCGAATTTTGAGTGGCTGACTATGCCCAAGCACCTGAAGGGAGGCCGTCGGGGTAGTACGGAAGGCCCCAGTGGCCAAACGAAGACCCTTGTTTAATATAGGTTCCAGCTTACTCAGCAAGGACTTCCTTGCTGAGCCATAAACTGCAGACCCATAATCAATTCGTTGTCTTATTATTATGTTAGTACATTCAACGTTGCGTCGGTACGTTCAATGTTACGTTGACACGTTCATCGTTACGATGTTACGATAGGTTGGTGCGTTGCGTTGAAATTAATGACGATGGAACAGTGGAAGGTGTTCGGACGCCTAATGTACAGAAAAATTTAATTTGTGTGTTGTGCGGGTTAGTATACCTGTCCCGTGTCGGCCCCTGGCTCAGAATCGGCTTTCTCCCCCTACTTGCATCTACTAGCTGTTCACCCTGTATAATACATTACAAGCAACAAAAGCATAGGTACAGAAAACTTCATTTTTGGAAAAACCGGGATTGCTAGAACCAAATTATTAAAACGTTATTTTCCTTAACTCCACTAACAAACAGAAATCAATGGACAGACCTCGAAGCCCAAAGCTACTAGGGATGCTAGGACAATAGCGTATCTTCCGGTAGGAAGCTAAATCAACTGGAGACACAACTGAACGCTTAGCAACACTATTTGAGCTAAACCCAAATTAAATGCGAGACGCGTCTTGTCTTTATTGAAACCGCCGAGCGATATTATGTTCATTTCATGCCCTCGAGCTCCGGTAAAATTCAGCGGAATCCGGTTCCAAGGCCAAACCTAGGGAGTGCGGTAAAGCTCGTTAGATGAACATATATATCGCGGGGAGCGGCGAAGACAAATACGGAGGAACCCAGTGGCAGTATTTTGGAGTAAATACGAGAGAGGGAGGTTGCAACCCAAGCACTCAAATACAATTGAAAGGGTCGAGACGTAACGAGATAAAACCACCGGCTTATTCAGTTTTCAGTGTCCTCTCTGTTTGTTACCCTTCAGGTTCCTCTATGCGCTTTTCTGACTTTTTTTCTTCCAGGAACAGGACGCCAATAGCAGTTATTGCTTTAA
>CM061043.1:97946661-97983307 GCA_030762985.1 Adelphocoris suturalis
AAACTCTCTTCAGTAAGTGTTTTCCTACCCGAGTCAATCGGATTAGCGGAAACATTTCTTCATCTGTGTGAGGTGAATAATTTTTACTGCAAATACATAGAAAAGTTCCCATGTATTCCTGACTGATTTACGGTTCCCCAATCTTCAACAATTGACTAGTGCTAGTGCTGGGGTTCCTAAACTCTTCAAAGCCATGGGGCCCTTAAGGGGGCGCCGGATGGCATATATCCTTTGGTGACAGCTCAAAATGCGATCTTAAAAATTATAGTTAAAAAAACCTAAAAGGTTTCCGACAACCGATTTATCCTCGATGACTAAGGTTTTTTGTGTTGGCCAATTATATGTCGTCTGCTCTCTTGTTTATGCACAAGCATCTGGATTTGTTCAATTACGGACTTATGTCCAATTATTGTGCATATTCTTTACTAAATTCTTTATTAATACTACGAAAATATTATACCTGCTCCGGTCACGTTTAAAAAGTACAGCACGCCACATTTTTTATAGTATGCCGCTATTACCGCGAAAAGTACCCTCTACTATAACCATCCCTACTAATTATAAAAGATCAGCATATAAAAAAAAATTCTTTTTAGCTGGCTTATTTCTCAGGATCATTTCATTTGTGAAAACATATTTAAAAGTGATTATACGGAGTAATGCTTGGAGTCAATGACCCGAGTTGTTTACTGTTATCAATTAAATTTGGGGTTTTTTTTTTTTTGTGCAGTCTATAGGAAGGATTATTTTTAGTCCGTAAGAAATTACAAGTTCGCAACGCATAGCCATGTAAAAATCGGGAGTTAACTCCTAACTGAAATTTTTCATTTCATTCATATATGCGGTTTTTCCAATTTTTCTCGGTGAATTGTGGACTGATTTTGATAATTCTTGCAGCAATCTACTGGTTTTGAAATTCCCCATAGAATTGAGCCTCTGAAATTTTCAAATTTTATAATTTTGGTACTTTTCCGTTACCCCCCCCCCCCCCCCCCCACCCCTCCCCCCAGTCAATTTGTCTTCAACGTGCCCGCCCGATGTTTCTACATAGCTGTGGGAATAAATTATAAATTATTTAAAAAAAAAAAAAAGAAAAAAAAGTCCAGTCATGCAGCATGACCCCATGAGCGAATTTTTGAAGAAATCTTCGACATTTCAGTCGCTATTGATCGTGTAGAGAAATTTTAGTTTATGATTTTGATAGACAAACATTTTCATGGCTGATATTTTCTAAGCCACAGTCAGTATTAAAGCTACATCAAGTCCTAAAACAGTTGAGCGTAAAACATTAAAGAGAGCGACCGAGAGAATCGGAGGACGAAATATTTCACAGAGTAAACTCATCAGTTGTGATTACATCTTTTTTTTTTTTTTTTTTTTTTTTTTTTTTAACAAGCACCTACTACCTACGTTTTAAACAGCATGGTTCTAGGATTGGTTATACAGGGATACTTCCATAAGAGTAGTTCAATCTGAATTTGGACAATATTTCATGCAAATATTACCGATTTTTACAACTAGCGGCGGCATTACCTATTTCGATTTTTGACTGTAGATGTAGAGAAAAACTCTCAGGGCGGGGGTTTTGAGCCCCCAGCACGGAAGCCTGTTGGCTTATTGTACTTTCCTGAGAGTTTTTTGTTTAATCAAAGAGACTCAGCCCCCTGATAAGGGGTGGTAGGCTCTTGATTAATTGTTCGATCGGAATGGAGCTCATCGGGGTTTGGGCCCCAAAGAGCTCAATTCTGCGATGGGTGAGTGCAGGGCACTCGAAGATTATGTAGGATGCCGTTTCGTCAGTCTCCTCACATATTCTGCACAGGGTTGAGTTTTGTGTGACCCCTATGCGATGTAGGTGAAATCGTAGGGGTGCAAAACCGGTTATGAGGCTAACCAGTGTTTTTAGTTCCCTACGGTTTTTCCTAAGTAGCCCCTCAGTAATTTTGGTGTTGAGTTCAGCCACCATGAGTTTACTGAGGGTGTGTCCTTCAATATTGACCCATCTTTTAGCGGTTTGTTGGTTGACCCACGTGTTGATGGTTTTTCTGAAGGTGGTTTTTGGTAAACCGACTGCTGGCTCAGGCCCTACGAATGGGGTTTGGGAGCCCCTTCTCATCAGCCTTTTCGTTGCCAATAATGCCTCTATGCCCCGGCACACAGTGGGCTGAAATGGCATATTTTGTTCAAAAACCTGATTTCAAGGTAATCTGTCAAAATTGAAATGCATTCCCATGGTTTTTTTCATTTTTTGAATCGAATAAGACTAGTTTCAGAACAATGCGCACAGTCGTTTTCAAGATATTTCAGTTTTGAGGCAATTTCAGCGACCGTGCTGAACTGAAAAAGTGAAATAATCAAAGTATTACTTGTAAGTCACTCATTCCGTTTTTCCGGTTGCGAAAACTTGATACAGTAATCATCAATTAATATTAGTTTATTTATTTAATTATTGTTGTTGCTGTCATAGAAATTGAGAAGGGTAAATGAGAGAAAAGTTGAAACGGGAACACATTCTTTCATATTGCTGTATTTTGTCAATAGTATAACAAATGGTGCGTGGTGAAATAACATTAAAATATGAAAGAAAAAAACGAAAATTATGCTTTGAGGGCCTCCCAACTTTATTAGATCCACTGCAGGAATGTGAGAAATCAGTATGGTTAACAAATGTTCCCTTCAACCAGTCACTATTCTTGGATAAGAATGTGGCTTTGTTATGAGTCACATCCCTCATTTTTTTATTAAAATTACACAGAAACCTTCAGTTTTCTCCGAAATTACCTGGAGTAAGATGGTATTCTCCATTTCGGGTTAACGGTCCCGCAAACTCTCTTCCAGTGTCCTGTTAGGAGTAAATAACATTTCGCACAGAACACTGTAAGGAATAGTTATTTCCGACATATTAATGAACTAACTGGGAACGAATGAATGAGAGTTTAACGTCGGTTTACCGATATATAACTGGATCATCGAATAGGATAAGATGAATGCCAGTGTGACAAAAGATCGTAGACTTTACCAGTCCAAAGAGTGTTTACTTTTTCGCAAGCTAACAATTGTTTGTTTACTCTAAAATGAACTGTGAAAAGAGTCGGCGGAAGTCGGCGATGAAACTGATGGAGAATGCACTTTAATACCTCACCTTTCTAAATATTTCACTCACTCAATAAATGCCGGTAACACTTTTTTTTCCGGCTCTTCTCATTAATAAAAATACGTGATTTTTCAGCTTAAATTACGAAAACTGTAAATTTCTTGTATGATTAATATTTAAAAAATATATATAACCCCATAAACCGTTTAATAATAATGTAATTTAATAATTTATTAGTAATTTAATTATTAAAATATTTAATACACCATATCACGATCATAAGTATAGGTATCATAGGTACCTACTGACATGACGGAGTCGTGCGAAACTGCCTGAGAAAAAGGCCACTATTAGCCTAAGTCGTTGGAATATTTGAAAATCTACTACGTACAACTAATCACTAGGTATCTAGCTATGAAAAAATAACAAACCCAGCTGGATTGAAAAAAAATTTTTTGGGGGGTTTTTGAACACTTCAGCCCACTGTGCGGCACCCACTCCAGGCGAACCCGGTTGTGTTTGGCTAGGTTGTTGAGGGTTTGCATGCAGCACCATACCACTCGGGACGAGATGGTTGGAGCCGTTAGTGCTTTTATCGACGCTTAACTGTCAGAGAGGATGCGGACGTGGGCATTTTTATGCCCCCTCCTAAGACTCTCCGCAGCTGCTGCCTCGATTGCCACAATTTCTTCCTGGAATACAGAGGTGTGTTGCCCAAGTGGAAACGAAGTGTTCCACCTGGGTTTGGCCCCATGTATTCCTGCGCCAGTTCCTGCTTTCATTTTTGACCCATCTGTGAACCAGATGATGTCATTGGAGCAGCATTTGTTCTCCCATAGCCCCTCTCTTGTAATGATTGACGTGTAGAGATGGGGCTGGGAGAGAGTTTTGGGCATGATATCGGCCACCATGTCGAGTAGTGGTTCTTGTATCAGTTCCAATATGTTGGTATGACCTCGGTGAGGAGTTATCCGCCAAGAGCCATTCCATTTCAGCCTCAGGGAGGCCATCATGGCCTCACCTTTTATGAAGATATCCACTGGGGGTAGACCCAGTAGAACCTCCATTGTTGCTGTGGGTGTACCGTGCATTGCTCCAGTGATGGTTAGACAGGCCAGTCGCTGGATGCTGGTGAGAGTTTGTCGAGCTCCCACCTGACCTGCCTTGTGCCACCATACAACGCAACAGTACGTTATTATAGGTCTAACAATGGCGGTGTAAATCCACAGGACCATCCGCGGTTGTAGCCCCCATACTTTCCCACATGTACGCTTAGCGCACATGAGGGCTCCTTTGCATCTGTTGCAATGTATCCTAGGTGTTTATTCCAGGTGAGTTTTGTATCCAGGTATACACCCAGATATTTGACCTCACGTGGAAAGGGCACCCTTAAATTAAAGAGAAGAGGTTCTGAAAGGCCCCTTAAATTTCTTTTCCTGGTAAAGGTTACAAGTGTGGTTTGGCTGGGGTTTACATTTAGGCCCTCAGTGCCACACCAGTCTTCCACCACTTTCAGAGCTGACTGAGCCAGATCTGAGACTACTCCAACGAATGGTCCCCTAATCAGGATGACCACATCGTCGGCATAGCCTTGAGCATAAAAGCCGAGTGTGTTGAGTCGTTCAAGTAAAGAGTCCAAAAACGAGGTTCCACAACAGTGGGGATAGTACCCCCCCACCCCCCCTGCGGGCAGCCCCTCGCCACAGACACCTCCACTGATTCCCCAGGGAGCTCAGCATTTACCGTTCTACTCGTAAGCATAGTTTTTATCCACCTACATATGGTGTTGTTTATGTTATGCCTTTGAGTAGCCCTTATAATGGAGGTTACTGAGGTTGAATCAAATGCCCCCTCTATGTCCAAAAATATTCCTATTGCAAATTCCTTGTCAGCCAGCACAGTTTCCACCCTGGTGACTAGGTGGTGCAATGCGGCTTCACAGGATTTGCCTTGTTGATAGGCAAATTGGTTGGGGTGAATGGGCCTCTCTGTTAAGGAGGTTTCCCTCAAGTGTCTATCTACAAGTTTTTCCAACGCCTTCAAATTGAAGGATGTCAGACAGATGGGGCTAAATGCTTTTGCCTGGTTGTACCAAGGTTTCCCTGGCTTTGGCAATAATATGACCCTTGCTTGACACCATCTTCTGGGGATCGTGCCTGTTGCCAGGCTCGCCCTAAAGAGAGCACCTAGTATCCTAACGACATTGTCCCCCCCCCCCCCCTCTTGTAGAAGTTTCGGGACGATGCCGTCCGGGCTAGGTGATTTATAGGGGTCAAATGAGTTGATGGCGATTTTTGACTGACTTTTCAACTTTGAAATTTTTGAAAACTTGATACATATTCTTATAGGAAATTTTACGCTGATTCCGAATATACCACATGTTAGTATGCTGAAAAAATTATTTCGCACAACAAATCGCAAAAAACAGGCTATTTAGAAATTTTTTACTACATTTTTGAAAATTTCAACCCGAAGATGTAATCCGATCATGCTGGCCAACGAACTTGAACTTTCGTTTTGTGTCCTTAACATTTTAAAATTTGTTTGAAGTTTCTAGCACAATTCTACGGACAGTTATCGTCTGGAATGACACATACATACATATATACATACATACATATATACATACATACATACATACATACATAAAAAAATGCGTTAAACTTCAGAATATGATTCAGAATAGCCTGAAACGGATTTCTGCATAAAACTTTTTCAAAAATTCACATTCTACAAATTTTGAGGCGAGAGCAATAGCTTAATTTTCTTCAAAAATTCGCTAAAAGAATTACCGTGTTATAAGATATAAGATGTTGCCGATGTCGGTGAGGATTTGTTGAAACAAATTTTGGCGTGGTTGTGGTTTGATTGCCTCAACATGAATTCGCACGAGTACAATGCACATGAATTCGCACAAATAGATCAGATTGCTGTGTATAAGTTGGTGGTCTGGATGCTTGCAAGCTCGCATCTGAAAATTACATTACATCAATTAGTCAATCCTTTAGTAAAAATACAGATTAGTTGGACATGTAGGTCAGAATGATGTGTATATTTTGGCGGTCTGGATGCTCGCTAGCTCGCATCTCAAAAATACATAACATAACATAATCTAAGTAAGAAGTAATGCCTAGAAACATCGAGCGGGCGTGTTGAAGACAAATTGTTTGGGAGGGGTATAACGGGAAAATACCAAAATTTCCAAATACAGATACCGTTTAACAATTTCACTCTCAATTTTCGAGGTTTTTGGGACCTAGACGTTTCGAAAATGGAACGAACGGTGCATGAATCATTCCAATCGGTATGGCAGAAAAAAGTTGAATAAACCGTTTGGTCGTATTTGGAATTTGGAGGGAGCTTTGAAACATTTTCTGGATCGGACAGAGTTCGCGCGTCTACCGCTAGGTATCACTACATTGGAGCCACTCACATTTCTTGCTGTTTTGGTTGGAAAGGCACGAGTCGGTCTGCTTTCGGAGACATTAGGGAGCCCCCATAATGTCCAGAATATTTCTGGCGGCGCCCTTAGCATGGATAAAATCTGGAGATCTTTTAATTTTATGTCTAAAATCTTGAATTAAAATAAATTCCAAGCTATGATCTCTAAATTTAACTTTTAGAGTGGTATTAGACTTCAATTTTGTTTAAACACTTTATGAATAGTTATTGGTGAATGGATTTCAATAATTGTAATAAGGAGGAAAAACCAAATGTAAATTAAACGATTTACAGTTGATCATGATGGTACGCGATTATCAAATTTTAGGACGAGCGCGAGAAGTGAGAGAGCACAGCTGTCTTCTTTACATCATATAAATAACTAATTTTGTTGGTGGAGTATACTGCAGCTTGAGGAACTACTCTAATCGGCAGAGAGAGAGAGAGAGAGAGAGAGAGAGAGAGAGAGAGAGAGAGAGAGAGAGAGAGAGAGAGAGAGAGAGAGAGAGAGAGAGAGAGAGAGAGAGAGAGAGAGAGAGAGAGAGAGATTTCGTTTATATCCAAATTAAGATGCTGAACTTTTTAATGGGGCCTCTCTTTTAGCGGTTGAGTACCTATAATTATAACTTCGCCAGCCACTCCAATCAGCAGAGTGAGCCCCATGATTAATTTAGTTCCTATCCGACTTAAGGTGCTGAAATTCGGAACGGGGCCCTTCTGGGTGTGGTCGAGTATTATTAGAGCTTTAGGAACTACTATAATCAACTGAGTGAGCTCTATACCTCATTTCGTTCATTTTCAACTTGAAGTGCTGAAATTCGGAACGGGGCCCTTCTGGGTGTGGTCGAGTATTATTAGAGCTTTCGGAACTACTATAATCAACTGAGTGAGCTCTATACCTCATTTCGTTCATTTTCAACTTGAAGTGCTGAAATTCGGAACGGGGCCCTTCTGGGTAGGGTCGACTATTATTAGAGCTATAGGAACCACTGTAATCAACTGAGTGAGCTCTATACCTAATTTCGTTCATTTTCAACTTGAAGTGCTGTAATTCGGAACGGGGCCCTTCTGGGTGTGGTCGAGTATTATTAGAGCTTTAGGAACTACTGTAATCAACTGAGTGAGCTCTATACCTCATATCGTTCATTTTCAACTTGAAGTGCTGAAATTCGGAACGGGGCCCTTCTGGGTGTGGTCGAGTATTATTAGAGCTTTCGGAACTACTATAATCAACTGAGTGAGCTCTATACCTACCTAATTTTGATCATTAACAACCTGAAGCGCTGAAATTGGGAATTCCAATTTCCTTAATCTTAATCTTAATTGGATTGCATAACGAATAGCAATGAACAAGTCCGAACTGCCTACCTATATAGAAATACTACAAGGTGCCTAATATCAGATAATATCTCATATTAGGAATATATGATGAATTATTTTTTAGTTTAGTCGGTAATATTCTTCTTAGTCACAAGTCTCAACGGAATATAATATTTTATTAACATTTTCTAGCAATGTACCGGTATAAATAATATTGATGAACAATTAGTAGGCTCATAGTGTGAAGAAGACATAGCGGCTGCTGTTAAAGCTGTTGGGTAGCAGAGGATGGGCTACTTGAAAGCTTCCCTGTCGCTCATTTCAACAGAGACGATGTTATAATTCACATAACAATTTCGTGAAAGAATAAATGCTTCAGATGCGACGGTCCAATAATAAAAGTTGCCGTCACGAAGGAGAAGACGTAATTCGATAAAGAAGCCAACGGGAAGGGTCCGATATAAAGCGCCATTAGCTACTTACATGGAAAGCTTTCTACCCTCATCCATTACAGCTATCATATTACGGCAGCTAATGTCTTGTCTTTGAAGAACATTCCTTCAGCTCTCAACTGTCAAAGTGAAAATCCGTTGATTTACAAATGGACGAAACCTCTTGAGGGGGTTCCTCGATTTATTTATTTAGCTTCCGAGTCAACCTCGGGAGAACCGAGGTCAACCTAGAAGGAAGCGTTGTAAATACTTTTGGAAGGTAAAAAAAGCCCTCTAAAGTCGCATTTTCCATTTGCACTTAGTGTTTAGAATTGTCTTTAACATATTTGATTTCGTGCCTAGGTTTTTAGCGAATTATCTTTTAAAAAAGGAAAAATGAGCTATTGTGTTCACATTGTCCGTTGATGTATGTATTTATGTCCTCTTAAAATCGTCTTAAATGCCATTTCCCAATGTCCAATTTTGATGAAACCTGGTATGGAGGTAATCTGTAACATGGCGAGGATAAAGATGTATCAGGGCCTCTGACGCATGAGAGGCCGATTGCCACATTTAACATGACTAATGGGTATTTTTTCGTGCTGAACCTCGTAATGATGTTCATTTATTGAACATGATATCAAACACCAACTTGGGAAAACACCGAAAAAACTACGATTTCGTACGCTTTGTGCTGTGTTTAAATGAGTAAGTTGAGTGGAATTCTGATCGACTTTCCGGAGTTTTTCTAACTAGGCGTTGCAAATAGCAATAAATGTACATCATTACGAGGTTCAGCACGCAAAAATTCTGGTCGACTTTCCGGAGTTTTTCCAACTAGGCGTTGCAAATAGCAATAAATGTACATAATTACGAGGTTCAGCACGAAAAAAATACTCCAAAATCATGTATTACACGACATTGTGGCAATTGAATATCTTCAAAAACACAGTTATTCACAATTTATTTTTGCGCTTTTAGAGCGGAACTGCGCACTTGAAATATGGAGTGGTAGTTCGTTTCTTCATGAAATTTCTAGTAGAAATTGAGTCTGCATTAAAAAATAGTGGGTCGTTTCTTCATGAAATTTCTCGTAGAATTTGAATCTGCAATACAAAATGGGGGGTTCCCGTTTGAAAAATACAAGTTAATGTCATTTTCGCCTCTTCTGGCGCAAGTGGTGCGCGCGAAAGTTTTTTCCCTGAGAGAGGGGGTAATGAAGGGGGGTGTAACCTTTTCGTGGGACACCCTGCATTTTCCTGGGGATGAGGAGGCCAGTGTTTGAAACCTTAAGAGAAATGTTGTCTTTGACCAGCAATTAATTTAAGTTTTTTCCAGCAATTAATTTAAGTTTTTTCGTTTGTTCAAACATGAACTTTACATCTACTGCTGCATCAGGATGTCCTCAAACTGCTCAGTATTGGAAAAATCACTGAATCAAGCCAGATCACATCATATATTGATTTTTCTTAATCAATTTTTTTGGCCCAGTATTTTACAGCCAAATTTTTGGTTGCACATGTGATTGATAACCCATGAGTTGTTCTGCAATAAATGAGTTCGAGTATCAACAAAACATTTATTTCAACATTTTATTAATAAATTGAGCATTAGAACTTAGTTTTATTAATCCATACATACAATTAATATGAGTGTTCATATAGACAAAGTTGAAAATATCACAAAATATGTAAGTACAAGGGTTTCTCAATACCACAAGTACTGTACGTTTCTAATGGTAAACAAGCAGTTTCTCAGTTTCTATGTATTTTTGTAAATATAAAAAATAATGAACGAATAGAGATCCGTATTGACAGCACTCTCAATCACTGAGGGTAACATCAGTTTGGGAAGTACCTAGTAATTAACATTTGCATTTTCACATGTTATCTTTGTCTATTTCCAAAAAATGATAACATAAATGCAACCTTCACGAAAAAACTAATTGAGAAAAACCATGGGAACAATCGAATTTGAATATTTGCATGGCATGGTGAAGAAAAATAAACACCTACTCTCTAAGCAAAATCACAAGAAACAGCACCAAAGAAATATCAACACGAGTTTCTGTTGGGTAAACTTCTCCAGATCTTACAAAAACCAGCCTGAAACCGTCGACCGCCTTTATACTTCACTGAGAAGGATTTTTGTCCCAAAATTCAATAGGATCAAGTAAGTAAAACACTTTGATGCATTATTATTTAAACTTTTTGGTGAGATGTCAATCACTGGGTCCTTGTCAAACACTGGTCCCTCTGCCCTACCAGTGTGACCAGAATACTTATGGCCGCAAGAAATAGTTTAATTGATAAATCCCACTTTTATCCTGAGCAATGATTTTGTCTTTAATGGACCCTAGTTAAGCTTCAAGACTATTTTTATTTTTTGAAACACTAAGATAATATACGTACATATACCTTATTATGGGAAAATTTCTTATAAAGTAGGAACAATCCTACCATCAAGGGGTTACAAACTGGTGGATTTAGAATAGGATGGTCCGTTCTGAGTCCAAGTGGTGTTGGAAGTTCGTCACAAATTTGTGACGTTTTCAATAATTGCGTTCGAACTAATTCGCTTGAGTAGGAGTTTACGTTCTTTTCACGGAAGGCCATTTCCTGTGGTTGACTGGAATGTTGGACATCATAGAGTGACAAGTTAGCGAGCACGACTCGTCTGAGACGATATTTTTTCCGAGGAACGCGGCTGCAGGAGTCATTTCCAGACCTCAAATTCTTCGGATGATGAAAAACGCGTCAACCGCTATGTTTGAAATGGATGGTGAAAAGGACGCGGAGTCTGCTGGGCGCGTTGCGAGTTGACGGATTAGTCGGGAGTTCACTTTTCCATCCCTCGGTTCAGGTTTTCTCTCCCCTAAACCCGCCACCCCTATTTCAGGGTCCAGAACCTGAGCCAGAAGGTGGTCAGATGGACGGGGCTCGAAGCTGATCTCCAGCCCACGAGTCTGAGGGAGGGATCGATTGTCGGCGGAAGGGGCCGATAGGAACTGCGGAGTCTGCGGAATTCTGTCGGTGACATAAAAGCTTCCTCCCATTATAGCGGTGGAGAGGGGGGGGGGGGGGTTCACAAGCTACGTACGTGTAAAAAAAGAATGAGGGTTCACCTGACGTTTGACTTTCTTATCTTCTCTTTACAATCAAAGATACGAAAGAGAAAAAAATGCTGACAGGACACTATTTTGTTTTTTTGAATCGGCAAACTGTAGCATTATCGATACGTCACCGCTAACGGTAAAATCTTCACGCTTCAATATATACATATATCGATGTCCACTGAAACTCCTAACGATTAATATCTCCGAAACATATTGGTACGTAATTATTACATGCATTGCAGGGACATCCCTATGTATTTGTTGTAGGCATATGATTCTGGTAAGAATGGCGAATTATTCCTTTTTTTACAGGATGTACCCTCCCCCATTTTAATTCAACATGAATATGCAACCTGCAACCCGTTCCCTCTCCTCCCACACAACCGTAATAGAGTATGAACTGCTTATTCAGATCCTGAAATGATTCCTTGAGTTTAACACTTTTTCATGTTTGTGTGTGTGTGTGTGTGTGTGTGGGCGCGGGCGTGTGTGTGTGTTTTATCTCTTCGGAGCTCCTTTATATATCTACCCAAGTCAAGGTCATACGTCCCCGTCGTGCGACCCAGGCACCCTCTGGGTGAACCGAGGGCGGTAGAATGACCCGCTGGCGATTAGGGGGGAGGTTCATGTCAACGTGTCTCCTGTCCCTTTTAATGTGTCGCCTCGTTATTGGTGTGAACAACGCTGAGCCTCATAACCCCCGCCAGCCCATTGGCACACCGGATGCTAGGGGAGGCGCTCCAGGCAGGGGCGTCGGCTATCCTCTCCCTCTTCTTCGTTATCCTATCCCTTCTCCTCTTCCACTGCTCCTGCGAATGCCCACTAGTGTGCTCACCAGAGATCTTTCAGCTCCAAGCTTGGCCTTAGTGTCCACCTCTGGCAGAAGCATCCTGTACAGGCCAATGCTGCAATAGAAAAAGAGCGAGAGCGGCCCAGATATGCTTCTAAGGATTTGCGGCAAATGGCAGCAGAGGAGGCAGAAGTTGTGCATAATGGGGTACGAAATGTTAATGTTTTCTTGCAAACACGTTTTCCCATGCGCGCGCTTTCCGCTATTCAATCTCTTCGCCTGAAGCCCCACTATAAGCAGCTTGTCCAGGATGCAATTCTGGTGAATAGCAGTGGGGCCCCTCCCACATCTCCGACAGGCGTGGGGCAGCTGTCCGCCATTCAGCAATCCTCCCCCGGGAACTCCGGTCATCTTGAACACTTGATGACTGAAGTACTGTTGAGGTTCGGGGAGCAGATAAGCCGTATTGAAGGTTGCAAGATCGCCAACCTGCAGGATCTAGCGAGGCCGGCTGTTGAGGGGCCAGAAGGACGAAAAGGTTGCAGCCTGCGTGCAGAGGATCTTCCCACGGGTTGAGGAAGCGACCGTGGTGGAGCATCTAGGGGAGTTGAATGAGATCCGAAGTTAATTTTTTTGCTATTCAACCTATGAAACTAGAAATTTGAAATAGAGTGCCCTTGGTAAGGACGTTTAGAAACGAGTCATGAAGTCTATGGAGCCCCCCAGACCAGCTGAGTGAGATCCGAAGCTAGTTCTTTGCGTGTTCCACGTTCCTCCAATGTTTAGCTGAGGATCAAGGTGAAAGCAAAAGGAGTTCTGAGGTTTCCCCAGTGGAGTAAAGGGGCAGTGCTTTACAAAACTGTTAATCTAACTAGTGATTAAACAGTGCTGTTGACTTCTATCATTTAAAGCACTGATGTATATTTCATATTAAAAATTGTATTGAAACATTGTGGTATTTTTCCCTCATTTTAATTAATAAAATAGTGCCACAGCTTCAATATTGATAGTAGCACAAATTTTGTTGATGAATTTCTAAAATTTGGGGTGTTATAGACCCCACTGTGCAGGATTGGGATAGATAGGGTGCAGTTTTAAAGATTTAATACTTCTCACCCAACTTGGAAGAATTTTTTTCATTCTCGTGATGGGTATAATAGAATAGAATAGAATAGAATTTATTTATTGGCAACCACAAATATTATAAAGCAAAATTAAGAAAAATATTGAAAATATAATATAATAACAGCGATACATATTTATATTGAATCGTTTGATAAAATTCGTATTGGTTCTTGTATGTACTTTTCCGTTTCTCCTAATACATTAGACGCCATCGTTTTTATATTGCAGATGATTTTTGTCCGTATTGGATAATATTACGCTGAGTGCTACACTACATCACCGAAAGAGGCTTGCGGTCACAAAAGGAAATCCTGAAAAACGAGGTTGATGGGGTGGCTGGGAGATATTTGCCTTATAGGATAACCTCATCCCTTTCCAGGCTTCCCCCTCCCTCCTGAAAACTCTGCCTTCTATAAAGCTCAGAGGCAGAATATCGGGGGAACCGCCGTTTTATTCGTGAGGTATCTGCGTCATCCCATACAACCAGGCCGTTGTACGTTTCAATAGAACTAGCATGTATCCACCTCCCTGTGCGCTGCACCGACTTGATTAAACTACTAAACAGAAGCTTTGTTCGAGCAACCAGAAACCGTAGAAAAGCCCAGCATGCATCATGACCTCATGACCACATCACCGAATTATCGTAATTGTTTGTGTCAGTGATGGGCATAATCTTATCGTCAAATACGAATACGATTGTAATCGCGATAATTATTCGTTGATTCTGAGTCAACTGCGATTATATTCGCATTCATGTAATTGTATTCGTCTGTCGACGATTTCACGAATACAACCCATAAAAATGCGTCACGGTTATCAATATCAATAGGGCGTCCCTCCTATAATTCACTCACTTTCAATTACTTTTCGGATGATGGCAAAGAGATTTGTTCTGAATAATAAATAACCATGTTCAAAATCAGATTTTAGAATTTTACCAAAATTGTCGTTTTTCAACTAATTTAGCACATTTTAATGAAAGTGAACTACACAGCGGTCAGGAACTAGACAAAAGTTCGGCTGCGATGCCGACGAAAACCCATGGTGAAAAACGTTACTTTGAAGTACCAGAAAACCAAAAATTCAAACCCCAAAATCAAAGCGGTGAATCTCCTAAAACGGCGCATGAATTGAGAATGTATCGGTTACAACACTTTTTGACGTTCGACTATGACCCAAGCACAACGATAGAGTGGTTCAAAAAAAAAAGTTCTGGGATTTCTTGTCCCCATTGTTTTTTTTTTTTTTTTGCTTCCTCGGTATGTCAGGATGACACTCCTAAATTTTTAGCAAAAAATATTAGTCCTAATCACTTTACCTGGGTCCATTTTGGCCAGTTATCGACCGCTATTGTAAACCACCCTCTAAATCGGTGCCGAGGTGATGATTTGACGGACGGATTTCAACTTTTTTAGGTCAATTTATGGGTTTTCAATTGCGCTGAACACGATGAACTTATTTATTTTACGCTCCGTCCACTAGTTATCCGGTAAACTGGCAGAGGGCGCTGCTTGAAGATAAGTAAAAATCGAAAATTTCACCGAAAATGCTGTCCCCTGGTTAAGAATTGTACTAGAAACATGCTATTATGGTCGGACAATATGCTTTGGCATGTTCTGAACATGATTCCGTTTTTACTATACTTTTCCGCCAATGATTGCTTCGTTTAACGGCCATAACCCTCAAATTAATTATAGGGTAATAGACAAATTCACCCTAATTTCACCGGAAATTATGTCGCGTTGATAATTTAAGGTTCTGAAATACCTTGTGCCGATAAAATTTGGTATTTTCCAGGATACTCGGTACAAAGCCGTTGGTAATTTGGCAAGGCCTTGAACCGGCATTGTACTAATTTGCTTAACGACCCGATACCATTGTACAAGCTTTTACACGTGACCGATACCGCTGACAATAGGTAACCCTACGCTCAAACGATCCAATCACAGTTCAGACAATTCAGAACTACGAATTCGACCCCGGAAAACCGATGGAACTGAGGAATTTTACAGAGAAATTGGAAAATTTTAGCAATTTTCTCCATTTTGCCGCTATATTTGGCAAATAAGTACAATGCCGGTTCAAGTCCTTGCCAAATTACCAACGGCTTTGTACCGAGTATCCTGGAAAATACCAAATTTTATCGGCACAAGGTATTTCAGAACCTTAAATTATCAACGCGACATAATTTCCGGTGAAATTAGGGTGAATTTGTCTATTACCCTATAATTAATTTGAGGGTTATGGCCGTTAAACGAAGCAATCATTGGCGGAAAAGTATAGTAAAAACGGAATCATGTTCAGAACATGCCAAAGCATATTGTCCGACCATAATAGCATGTTTCTAGTACAATTCTTAACCAGGGGACAGCATTTTCGGTGAAATTTTCGATTTTTACTTATCTTCAAGCAGCGCCCTCTGCCAGTTTACCGGATAACTAGAGGACGGAGCGTAAAATAAATAGGTTCATCGTATTCAGCGCATGCAAAAACCCATAAATTGACCCAAAAAAATTGAAATCCGTCCTTCAAATCATCATCTCGGCACCAATTTAGAGGTTGGTTTACGATAGCGGTCGATAACTGGCCAAAATCGACCCAGGTAAAGTGGTTAGGATTAATATTTTTTGCTTAAAAAAAAAAAAAAAAAAAAAAAAAAAAAAAAAAAAAAAAAAAAACAATGGGGACAAGAAATCCCAGAACTTTTTTTTTTTTTTTTTTTTTTTAACCACCCTATCGTTGTGCTTGGGTCATAATCGAACGTCAAAAAATGTTGTAACCGATACATTCTCAATTCATGCCCCGATTTTGGAGATGCACCGCTTTGATTTTGGGGTTTGAATTTTTGGTTTTCTGGTACTTCAAAGTATCGTTTTTCACCATGGGTTTTCGTCGGCATCGCAGCCGAACTTTTGTCTAGTTCCTGACCGCTGTGACTACAAATGAACTTCGTCAATGTAATATTCTGCTAAAAATGGTAAATTTGACGGTATTTTGTGATTTTTAGAATATTTTTTGGAATTGGAGCACCTTATCTTGTTCATAATGTTCTGACTAATGAACTCATTTTTTTCCCTGAATGCTTGATTTTTCGGCAGAAGAATGGATTTTTCTATCTCAATTGTAATAAGAAGTATCGCCAGGGATATACATTGTCCATGAATATAGTATGGAACTTGAAAATTATTACGCAAAGGTTGATTGTCTCTGTATTGGATAGCCTTTTTACTCAGAACACCTGTCTAGAATTTGGAACTTTTAACACAGAATGTGTTTTAGCCATGGACTAACTTGCCAAAAAAACCAGACTCTCTCGAACGATCAAGTTTGTCCCCCACCCCGGCAACTACTTGGAACCGTTCCCTACAAGAAGAACTGTGAGTTCTTCAATTCCGTTCATCCTTTTTAGTGGACATGTAGGTCAGAATGAAGTGTATAGTTTGGTGGTCTGGATGCTCGCAAGCTCGCATCTCAAAAATACATAACATCAAGTAGTCAATCCCTTAGTAAAAATGCAGATTAGTTGGATATGTAGATCAGAATGAAGTGTATAGTTTCGTGGTCTCATAACACGATCACATAACAGTTTAGAAACGTAAATGTGACTTTTCATTTGTGACTCATGAGCTGCTCCGAGTTGAACGGAATTGAGGAACTCACAGTTCTTCTTGTAGGGAACGGTTCCAAGTAGTTGCCAGGGTGGGGGACAAACTTGATCGTTCGAGAGGGTCTCGTGCCAAAAAAGCCAACGCAATTTCGTATCAAAATCTGGGACGACAACATGGATACCGATGATACGGAACAAAGGATCGTGTAACCTGATGTAACCTATGCGACATTTTGTTATGACGCGGTGATTATATAAGATTCTGATTTAGTGGGAGGAAAGTAGCGAAATTCTGATTTAGTGGGATGAAGTTAACCAATGACACCGTTGATCATATTTTTTGATGATATGGAACTAAGGATCGTGTCCCCTGGTGTAACCTATGCGATATTTTGTTACAAATCTCTTTTGATTAATAAATCATCACCGGTATTAGTGAATCATTACTCGACCTTGAACGCCTGGTTTTTACATCCATTTATAGTAGTCGCAACAGATCCGTTTGTGAGTCATTTTTCATACGAAAATCGTTGGAGTTCCAGTTGTTCGCGGACCGTCCTTCTTTATGTGAAACGCGTGAGCTAAAACATATTCTGTGTTTCAATAATTTCGTTCAGAGTATGTAAATAGAGGTAACCGGGGTCCAGGGGCTTGCCCCCTGGCGAGGCGCGGAGCGCCAAGTTTCATCTGTTGGAATTACATACTTTTGGCCTCAGATTCTGATCCAGCGCACTTGAAAAATTCCTATTAGCAATTTTCAGTTAAAAAGACCGTTTATAGATTAGAGATTAAATATAAACGTGATTAAATATACCCAACAGTTAGGTAGGTAATACGTGATTATTTATTAAAATATTTAAATAAGTAATACTTCTTTATCTGTTTTACTTCCAGATATTTGTGTACATTGGTTCCGTCATTTCCCTTTATCTATGCCGAATTTACTGCTCCGTTTTAGTCGAGGAACGACGTTCCGACCCTCCAAAGAGTCGTAAAACATGAGCCGGGAGGGTGAGGAGGTGCCTGAGGAGACAAAAAAGTAGCAGCAACTCGGCTAGAACTGTAATAACGTCCTCGGGAAGATACGGAGAAAATGGTAATGGCAAAGACTCGGGGAAAACACCGTACCCTCAATCACTGCGGTGGCCGGAGGAATCCAGGAGGTTTTCTTTGCCCGTCAACGGTGAACCTTCGTGGCAAACGACCCGCGACCCGGCCACTCTTGCCCGCCCTTTGATTAATTTCGAGTTCCTCTCTTTTTCTCGACCTATTTCCACCCGGTCAACGAGGCTAAGAGGAGAATGAGTGATAAGAAAAGTTACATTCGAAGGAAGACTTTCCGTCGGGGTGAAGGCTGGAAACGGATTTCGGAGGACGCAGCACAATATAAAGTCGGGCACAAGGTTTCATTTCTAAGAAATGAAATACGTCAGGCCTCGTTGAGTAAAGCATATACCCTTAACTTGTGATCTTCATGGATCAAAAATAGTTTCCGTGTTATTATTTATCTATTTCAAGTTGTACATTACACTTTCATTATAGTAAATTTACATATATGTAATATAACACTAAAACAACATTATTGCAAGGCAAGAGCAGTGCCAAGCATTAATTCATATAATTGTAAACTTTATTTCGGTACCTTATTACATCTATTTAAAGTCTGGTTTCATGGTCTACACATATATACTCCGAATAATGTTCTCCGATTCAGCAAGTCCCATCCCTATCAACCAACTATCTGTTTTCTTTTTGTAAGCGGCTCGGCTATATTGTAATGGTGATTTGAGTTCAACCTTATGAAGAATATATAATACATAATGAGGGCTCCTAGTCGTAAGCGTGAGAGCAGGCCTTGGCGTGATAACATTACCTAACAATCTATAACGAGTCATATGGTTATGGTTATTAACGCTCTCAATATTCCAAGTTCTATATTCCATGTTCCATATTCCAAGTTCTCTAACAATGGCGTTGTCAATCCTTGCCCATTTATAGTGGTCATGCCCTTTATCCGTTGCTATGTGTCAATCTGAATCCTCTGTGACGCATATCTATGTGCAATATTTGCATATAATGATATAATCCCCGTATAAAACTATAAATATTTTTTCCTTCTTATAGTGCCTCGATAGGTCAATAATTTTGTTATCACACATAAATAGGTACCTACCTACCTGTCGAAAAAGTTCTACAACTGTCAATATTTTTATGCAGATATTACAGATATAGCTAAGTTTTGATATTACTATAGAACCTCAATATTTTTTCTCAATAGTATGTCAATATTTTTATGTAGATAGAGCTAAGATTTATACCACCTATGTTTTCAGTTATTTCAATCAATTTTATCATTCTTTCAGCCCTGAAGAACTTCTACAAAAAGAACGAAACGTTGGCATGAAATTCTGAGTATTTTTCTTCCCGAGACCGGCTCTCAAGAGCCCTACACCAAATTTCATCTTTACATATCGGTGAAGAACTAAGCCACATTATATAAATATTTAAACTATAAAAGCGAATAGGTGTTGAAAGGAAACAACTGGGTTATAAGCTGAAAATTTTGATGAGTGCTTGAAAAAAAATTAAAGTGATAAATTTGAATATGACGCCAAGCTCAAGAAAAATCTGGGGAGTTGAAGTGGTTGAAGGAGGGTCGTGTTATAATGAATACGGTGTCAGAACGCAAACGGCAAATACCAGCCTGAATTAAGTGGCTTGAAAAGAGTGGGGGCTAATATTAAAACACATTTGCATTTGGGGGAGGGAGGGTCGTGGAACTGGAGGACCACCTATTATATTTCTATGCATAGCTCTTCCCTGCCCGCCGTCCTGTTATGAAAAGCTTGGTCGTGCAATTGGCGCCATAATTCAACGAAATTAATGTTTAATGAACACAAAAGCTTGAGGGGTTAGGATATGCCTGGCAGCGGGGCCACCCTACAGCCAAGATGAGGGGATTATCTATGAGTGAGTTGTAGGTGGTTCCAGGGACAATCTTTCTTTACTTTTCCCATAAACTACTCCGATATAAACCTACTTTTTTAATCATTGAAACGATATGATAAATTTGGAAATTGATATTTCTGTGAAGTAATTAAGACAGTAAGTGCAAACAAAAGTAGTGGAAAACTGATCCTGAAAAATGTGCAGCATATTAGTTACTATAAATAGAGTTTCGTTAAGCATCTTAGCGTGGTGATATTGGATCGGCTGATTGGCTGGTGGATAAAAGTTTTGAATATGGACGAAAGCAGATACCCAATTATTTGTTATAAGCAGCTAGTAGCTACAATTAATTTGGGAGTTAGCGTCGAAAAATATAATTGGGCTGCGCAACTTAGGAAAGTGCTTATTGGGATTGTCTTTGCTGAGGTTTGGGGGAGACAGGATCCTGTTGAAATAAGAGCAAAGCGCAGTATGATTGTCCACTGCTTCAAGTTGAAAAATGAGTATGACGATTTAGAACGTATATTAACTTCATCCTGTAGTAAAATTTATAGAAAAATGCATACTTCTATGGAGGTAGAGGGGTACCTGATGTTTGACACCTCGATAATTTATAAAAGAACAATGGCTCAATTTAGATTGTCACATCAAAGGATCCTTCAATACAGCTTTAGAGGTGCATATCTACAAATTTACCAGTTCCAGAAATGAATCCTCTGCAACTCTGGTAAGGCTGAGTCTATTCGGGACATTCTTGGAGAATGCGTCCAACGAATAAGAAATGCCTGAAATTTATTCAAATAATATAGCTATGTTTAATTTCAGGAAGAATATTATAGACTGTTTTCTTTCTGTAAGAAAGAATTATTTGTATTGAAAAAATAAACTCAAAATATTGTGCAACTTATTTTATGCAATAAATATCTTTGAACCTTTAGTTTCGTTACGCAAAGAACTCTCTATAAAAGTCGAACAAAATGTCCCCTGTATTTTATGCAACATGGGAGCGCAGGAGACTGTACGCCATGTGGTATGTGAGTGTCCTCAATTAGCGGTGTATTTAATAAAATATCTAGGAAATAGTAGGCTATCAGAAGAGCATTTGCTTATTGTAGTTTTGAAAGTAGACAGTAAAGAAGAACTCCAGATGGTTTTCCAGTTTATTAAAGCATGATATATTAGAATTAGGAAGTTTAATCACCAATTAGGGTGGAGGGACCAGTGTTTGACGGAGACCCAGAGATTGACATCTCACAAACAGTTTAAATAATAACGCATAAAAGTGTTTTACGGGCTTGATCCTTTAGAATTTCGAGACGAAATACCTTCTCAGTGAAATATAAAGGCGGGAAAAGGTTTCAGGCGAGTTTTTGTGAAATCTGGAGAAGGTTACCCAACAAAACCTCGTGTTGTCATTTCTTTGGTGCAGTTTCTTGTGATATTGCTAACGAGGTCAGTATTTTATATTGCTTCACCATGTCCTCCTAATTTTCAAATTAGATTGTACCCATGGTTTTTCTCAATCAGTTTGTTGAGCAGAGCGCATTTATACTATCATTTTTTGGAAATAATCAAAGATAACATGTGAAAATGCAAATAACAATTACTAGTCACCAAACTGATGCTACCCTCAGTGATTTAAAGTGTCAATATGGATTGGATCTCCATTTGTTCTTGTCATTTGTTCTTTATATTTATATAAATACCTAGCAACTCACAAGCTGCTAGTTTACCATTAGAAGCATATTGTACCTACGGTATTGAGAAAACATTTTTAAGTTCAAATGCTAAATTTATTTATAACATTTTGAAATAAATGTTTTGTTGATGCACGGAATCATTCATTGTAGAAGAACTGTTGTGTCAATCATAGAGGGTCAATCACAGGTGCAACCAAAAATTTGGCTGTCAAATACTGGGCCAAAAATTTGGCTGTCAAATACTCGGTCAAAAATTTATTTCGAAAAACTAAACTTATGATGTTTTGTGGCTTGAATTAGTGATTTTTCCAATAGTGAGCAGTTTGAGGACATCCTGATGCGCAATAGATGAAAGATTAAGTTTGAACAAACGAAAAACACAAAGCCAAAACTTCTCTTAAGGTGTCAAAGACTGGCCCCTCCACCCCACTGACAGATATTGATTTAGTGTAAAATAATGTTAATGTTGGGACAACTTGTGAATTTTATTCTTATGGGTCAAGGACCTTAATTATCATTTAATTATCATTTTTATCCTTATTTTTATCCTTTTTTTAATCCTTATCCTTATTTTTTTATATCCTTATTTTTATCATTTTTTTATCCTTATCCTTATTTGTTTATCCTCCTTTTTATCCTTATCATTTTTATCCTTATCATTTAATTCTTATGGGTCAAGGACCTGAAACAATAGAGATTGAAGTGATTCGTATTAAACTTGTTCACCAAGCACCTTATTGAACTCTTGATCGTCTCAATTTGGTCGGCAGACAGTCTCTCGGTATCCACAGCAATGGCTTGAAATACTTTTTCGAATCTGAATGTCGATCCAACCACATTTGATAAAAACTTTTGTTTTTTTAATGTCTGGGTCATTCTGGAAAAAATCATATTTTTGATGACGTACCGACAGGGGCAAAAACTGGCAAAATACTTCTTTTGTTTCTCTTTATAGATGTTCTAGATTACAGATATTTTTAACTACACGGGATTATGCGGAATACCGTACTAAACCTCAACTGAAATACTCTCAAAGTTGCAAAAAGGTTTTTCAGCAAGTATAAATAGCACGGAATGTAAAATAATAATAATACAGCATTTAATTATATTGTAAAACTATAAAATACTACATATATAATTATATTATGTAACTATATTATTATAATTTCAAAAATGAATACTTAGTTTTATGCATACTTGATGTTGCATGAAGAGCGGAATAGAAACAAATTGTGGCAGCTTCACTACTTGAACTCGCTCGGATCACGACTGAATAGGAACAAGGGAAACGCCTTATCTCTAACAATTGTATAGCTTCATTCTCAGTGTACTTTGTTCTCTTTGGGCATTCTGCCAGTTCGGAACGGTTCTGGGCAAGCGCAGTCGAGTTTTGTCGTTCGCAGTGCCAGAACGCCCAGTTCCGGAACGCCAAGAACGCCGAGTTCGGCGTTCGCAGTGTTTTGCGAACTCAGTTCCGAACGGTTCTGACATCCACGTTTTTTTTTTTTTTTTTTTTTTTTCTCTCGGAACTGTCAGAACTCGAACGCAAGGACGTAGTTAACGCATGCGTATTTCACAATTTTTCGGATCTCGTGGAGTAAACAACTCTCTTCTTCTTCATCGAAATCATACTTTAGTCTCTATACGTTAGTATAAGTACCTATTCTATGATCAAAATGTCAACTAGCTCGTCAAGTTCGGGAAGCGATAGTTTTGACGATGATGTTAGGTATATGTAAATGATGAGAACGAGATTGAAATTATAGTTGGATCTCGTCTACATCCACGAAACTCAACTTTTTCCTAGTAAGAGTACTTTTTTTCGACTGAGTACTCCTCAGTCACCGTAGATTTTTTTAAATTGCCGTGGGATAATAGTCAAGTAATATTCACGGGCATAATAAGTAAGTATTCACGGGAACTAAAAATATTAAGAAAAGGTTCACCAGAAGGTAAACACGAGTAGAGTGAGGTTACAAACAACAACACAGGTTATTCCACTTCCAAGTTCTGATATCATTCATCGTTGATCATGACGGCACTTGTTGTTCATTCACACAAAGTTTGCAGGTGAAAGTCTTGTTGGACGCCTTTATTGATTTAAACTGTTCACTGGAGATAGCACATTCTATATGAGAATTTTTTGCACAAACAGCATTGCGCACACGATGGGCTTTATGGGTAAAATCCTTGAAAATAGTAACGCAATTGACTGTTGTCATGTTGATTTGTTTGAAGCTGAACGTAGGCAGAGTCAGAGACAAAGACAGAAGAGACAAAAACAGAGAGAGAGAGACAGCGAGATAGAGATAGAGTTTATATATATATATATATATATATATATATATATATATATATATATATATATAGTTTTGCTCTCTGTCTCTCTATCTGTATTTGTCTCTGTCTTGTATATATATATATATATATATATATATATATATATATATATATATATATATATATATATATATATATATAAATATATATTGCAACATTTTAGCACCCATACAACATTGAAGTTAGGAGGCACCCTCCTTATCCGCTGGTGTATATATGTATTTTATGGTGTATATTGCTTCAAATGACCTCTAAAAACAGCAAGGTATACTTTTTATTTCATTTCAATGGTTATTTACTGAATCCCATAATGCTATACTTGTGGCACCATTTTTGAGAATTTCAAGTCACCGTCTATGTGGCAACCATACAATATTGAAGTAATGTGGAACCCTCATTATTCCCTGGTGTATATGTATATAAATAAATATTCTAACATTGTGGCACCCATACAATATTGAAGTTAGGAGGCACCCTCATTATTCCCTGGTGTATATATTTATTTTTTGGTGTATATTGATTCGAATGACATTTAAAAACAGCAAGGATATTTTTATTTCATTTTAATGGTTATTTACTGAATCCCACAATGCTATACCTGTGGCAATCTTCCAGGAAATTTCATATCACTATATCTATGTGCCAACCGAGATATACAATTACAAATCACTGACTAAGTGGCGACCACTTTGATCTGCGACGTTGCCAAACCACCTTCAGAACAGCAGAGAAATCAACCATTTTATAATAGCGGACAAACAAGAGCGAACCAAGAATTTCACAACTCCCATTGGTCTTCCTGGGTTCTGTTGAGGTAAACAAACTATGGTCAAAGATCCAGAGACTGAGCTTCAGGGAAGGAGAATGTTTAAATCTCGTTGACTTTTAGTTTTGCAAGCAGATTAGGTACCTAGATAATTTAATTTTGTAATTCTATATCTTCTTTTGTTAGTGCAGGTACTAAATACGCTGAATGTGGATATTGTAAAACCACAACCAGCAAGCACAATTTTTAATAAGCTTTGAAAAGGCGTAGGTATTAAATGTGCTCCAATTTTCTCAACAAAATGTGAATTATTTTTCCCACAGAAATCGTTTTGGGTTCTATGAAACCTGGATAAAAATTTCTTATCGTGGAGATACAGCCAGTAAGTGAAGGGTCTTTTTATACCTTCCACAGTTACGGCCAGATATAAGCAACTTTCGTCGTTAAGAATGTTTAAATCTCGTTGACTTTTAGTTTTGCCAGCAGATTAGGTACCTAGATAATTTAATTTTGTAATTCTATATCTTCTTTTGTTAGTGCAGGTACTAAATACGCTGAATGTGGATATTGAAAAAACCACAACCAGCAAGAAAAATGTTAATAAGCTTTGAAAAGGCGTAGGTATTAAATGTGCTCCAATTATCTCAACAAAATGTGAATTATTTTGCCCACAGAAATCGTTTTGGGTTCTATGAAACCTGGATAAAACTTTCTTTTTGTGGAGCTACAGCCAGTAAGCGAAGGGTCTTTTTATACCTTCCACAGTTACGGCCAGAAATAAGCAACTTTCGTTGTTAAGAATGGCCCAGAACACCACGGAGATCACTCCGGAGGATTGACCAGTGCAGATTGTGTTTTCGAGTCGAAATGGGGGGGTATGTATCCCCTGATGATTTATACAAGGATTTCTCGTTTAAGAGTATAGGATAAGTGAAACAGTCGCGAAAGTCGTGAAGCAGATTGGGGGGGGGGGGGGGGGGGATAACGGAATAGCACCTGAGTAGAATACTATGTAATCAATGTTATTTCTTGGTGTCATTCACCATAATAATTATCACTTATCAACTCCCTACCTATCTAATAAACCGTCTTTATGCGTTTTTCAGAAAAACATTATCTCGTTTAAAAGAATCGTTATTTTTTTACGCGGAACCATCGTTGTATCACCATATAGTACATTGGTGCACAACTAAGTGCCGTCCTTCTCACCGGAGAGAAAGAGTTCATCCCCATCATTATGGCTCCAGTTGTTTTCCATGGATCTCACAGGCATGTTTTTTACCTTGGTAATATGAACATTCCTCTTAAACGATGGAAATGGTAGCGCAACTACGAGGTTCTACCTCGGCCAAAAGTTCTCTTACCCCAGCCCATCATTACACTTGCAATTTGTGTGTATTGCACAAAAGGTGAGAAGAAACATTCTCCTCCGTAACTTCAAGATGTCTAAAGAAATGGAAGTTTTAGTGGACAAAATCCTAACTTTTCAATTTGGAGTACTCGACCTCATAACGAAAAGGAAATAGTATATTTGTGGGTAGTTCTTGGTTGCTTAAGAACTAGTAGGTAACACTTAACCAGATATACGAAAGAAAATTGTCTATACGTTTCGAGACAATCGTTTGAAATCCCAAAAACACGTTCTGACATTGTAAAAAAAATATTTCAGTTCCACCTTTGCCGAATTCCCATCAATACAATCGTCCGTAGAACGTGATCAGCAATTTCTAACCCACAGGGGCTCCTAGAAAATCATCAAATCTATGAAAAAAAACTGGAAGACACAAATAAAATAAAATGAGCAGTTTTAAAATTCCAATTCTTATCCGACATTAAATATCCATGCCCCTTTTGTAAGAAGCCCTATGGAGCGAGAAAATGTCCCAGTTTCAAGGTATCAAGGTCATGATTAACGTAGTCAAGTGACCCTTTTGTATGGTTAATGTAAAAGCCGTCTACCGGCTGCCCACAAACTCGAAAACTGTCCTTCACTGACCGTTTGCATGTATTGTAAACAGTTCCGCAACTTCCACCTTCAATATCATCCTGTACAAAAAAATGGAGATCGGCGTTTTTGACTTCGCTATCAGGGTTCAAGTTGATACTTAGTTACGTGACACACCGTTTCGATCGGAATTTAAATCTGCATAACCATCGGAAGCAAAACTCATGGATCCCTCCAATTTCTCGTCTGGTTTGGATGCTAAGGACCAACCTCGATCGGGAGCATCTCCAACCTCATCTGCCCGTAATGCCAACATCTCCGGATGCAAAATCAGGCTCGACAAAGTTCTTATATCTACTAAATTCTACGACGCACGATGTTATCTCCTTCAGCTAGATGACCGTGATCGCCCGAGGACAGGCGATATCAAAGGAGGGACATCAAAGTACTTTTGAGACATTAAAAAACTTGAAGAAGAGCATAGAGTTCTATGCTTGGTGTACTGTGGTCGAATGTGAATTACAAATTTATTTTAAACCCACCACAAACTCATAGGAATTATTTTGGCTGTTTCATCTAAATTGCTTTCAAGCATTAAACAGGTATTTCTTATGCCTACTGCAACATCCGCGTCACCTTCCACTTCCACCCTTATCAACTTCTTCACAACTGCGTGTAAATGCGGATGAGGACATGCACAACTAAAGGGAGGAGGCATCTACCGACCATTTTGCTGGTTCGGGTGTTATCTTGCTGTCGATGCACCGGCCTAATTTTCCCCTTTGACACCGCCTCATCTTTTAAAATAGCCAATGTACAAGATATAGGTGCTAACCGCCAATGCCACTAGGAGCTCGGCTGAAAAGGGGCAACTGATCTATAGAAACGGACCAATTATTGAATTTGTTAGTATTCAATTGAGTTTGTATAAGATATGCACGTCTACTAGTCCAAAACCGATGGCGACAAGAAAAAGATCTCAATTTGCGAAAATATGGCTTACAGCTAGAGGGGGAACCATATCGGCCCTTAACACTTTCATCCATGGCCAACTGAACCATGGTCGTCTGCTATCTCAAGGTGGATGGGTGTTACATGCAGATGTGGTTGAAATATAAGAGTTTGAGCGCCCAGAAACGACTGTTTTGTTGATCGCTGAAACTGTGGCCCATCATACCAGGATATTGATAGGTTACGTGAATTCAAGTCTGCTACCTTAGTATCGCTAGGTCTTTGCTACAGACGCAGTCCAAAAACACAAATTTTGGGTCTGCAATCGACTTATTGGTAAATAAATGAAATATGAATCAGATGTACATGTAGATGTACTGTAGTTATGCAGATCTGCCACTCGAATATCGCCGGTTCGCCAATGTAAACGTCGTTCAAAAACACTGATTTGGATTGGGGTCAAAAAGAAACTCGTATACATATTACTCAAATTACGGCCAATATTAATTGGTTTAATAGGTAACTTAGAAATACACGTCTGCCATCGAAGCGTCACTGGCTTACTGGTGAAGATGAAGTCAAAACACTGTAAATCCTTGACTCAAAGGTTTATTATTTTCCATTACAGATAACAAACCTGAGGCAGAATCCGTTGGTATCCCCCGGTCAAATACTGTGAATCTGATTGCGTACTATCAGAATGATATATAATCAGTCGTTATTGTTCTATATGTGATCTGATTTATATTTTGATTTGATTTTTAGCGCATTTTCTTTTAAGAAAGAAAAAATGAGCTATTGTGTTCCTAAAATCGTTTTAAATGCCACTTCCCGACGTCCGATTTTGATGAAACTTGGTATGGATGTAATCTGTAACATTGTGGAAATAAAGATGTGCCAGGGGTTGATGACGACTAAGAGGTCATTGATCAGCTGATTGAGCTCCCAAGCCATTTTGTATCTAATTCAACGCAGGAAACGTCTACTATTTCACGCGGATCTCCTTACAAGAAAATACGCTATCATGTGTCTCATTTTGTGAGCACTGATCTATTTGTTTATTATTTTTTAATAACACTATCCCCCTCCCCCCAAAAAATCAAGGTCATGCCCTCACGACACAGGTACTGGTCCTGGGGGTTAGTATTACACGTCTCCTCCTCAAAAAATAGACGTCTATGTGAAAAACGGGCTTCGGATTCGGGTTCAGTACCTTCAAAAACCCCCAGTACCAGCTTCGCCTTCATTTTTTTTTTTTTTTTTTTTTTTTTTGCAGTGTAATAATTTAAATAATTTATAGTATTGACATGGGTTTCCACAAATTCACTGCTCTCCAGTCTGTGTGTCTTATCAAATGAAAGTCGTAGGACATCTAATTCTATATCTGCATTTTATATCACATGTCATTTTATTTCATTTTCATGTAATACATGTAATGAATTTCATCTCATATAATACATGTCATTTTATGACGGAAAATTCAAAATTGTCACTATACCGCTCCTTCTCTAACACGTGATAGTTTTCTAAGGAAATTATTATTTCGTAAAATTATATTTAGGTAATTCACTAATAATAAAATTAGCGAGACTAATTGAATTCTGTATTATAAGGATATTATAATTAAATTGCGTTTAAGATTAAGTAGTCATGCCAAAATAAACCTTATTTAGACGAACCACCTCAGTGTACGACGGGAGTCGAGTGTGGACAATTTGTATTTTTTGTCATAAATGCGATAAAAATAAATTAAATTTCCAATGTTTGGTACCCATTAGTTACAAAGTTAGACTATTTACGACTTTCATCTAATAAGTTTTTCAACTGGTGTGACAGTTTCTGAGACTAAAGCTTTTAAAAAATCCAAGCCAAATTGAAAAAAGTGCCGTTTTTTACAAGCGGTTGCATGATTACTCATATTTCAAATTTTAATAGGTTATTCTACGTAGAATTTAACTGCCGTGAATATTAGTAATAGATGTTTCCTTGCTAACTAGCTTAGTTTTGGCGTAAGATCAAAAATATAGAAAACAGTTCGAAAGTTGGGATGTTTTTTCGCAATAGCTTAGGTCGCCCAAGTAACTGGAATAAGCACACTTGGGTTTTTACTATACATGTTGACTCTAAAACTACGAAAATCGAAACAATCCGACCTTATGTTGAATGTCGCATTTAGATTTATTATTTTCAATAATGAACCTTTGCATTTTGAAGATAAATCAACTTTTTTTCTCCTCTATTTACTAGACAATTTACTAGTAATGTGACATTTTCGGTTTTTTAAACATTATTATTACCTATACAATCATTTATGTATTTATAATTTTCATCACCATTTATCACATTCATTTGAAATTCCCAAATCTCGAGAAAAATAGGCAAGGAGACTAATAATTCCATACCACTTGACGATGAGAAACAAAAGAAATTGAATCTCAACTCAAACTCAAATATTCATAAGGCATTCATAAGACTTCAGATGTATAGATCCTGTAAAGTTAAGTTGGATCACATCCATCGAACTATAGGTATATCGTGGTATGTCGAATTATAGGTAGGTATCAACACATAATTGAAGAAATAGTAAGAGCATCTATGATCAAGTTGGCACTGCACAGGTACCTACATACCGACATTTCTTAAAGTATTGTTATACACTTTAGTAACATTTTAAAATTTTATTTATATTATTCTTTTCCACAAAATTTAAGAATTGAAACATTATTTGGAGCACTGACACAGTACAAAGCATGAAACGTCAGTTGTCCGATAAGTGCAATCGACCGTTCCATCACACATTTCTTTGCACAAACAAGACGGTATGGAGTCTTTGGGCATTGCTGATTTCGTCACGAAACGAGGTGATAAATTGCCGTTTTTGATTTACTATTTATTCAAAAGCGGCAGGATCCAATTTTGAGTGTAGTCCCAACTGCCAACACAAAAACGTGTTATTTTTAATACATCACTTTTCATTAATTTCTCTTCTCATGTTCACAGAATAGCTTTTGTTTTTGACTGGTACGATGAATTGTCCATAAAATATTTTTAGTTCAAATTATGAACGAAAGGCTACGAAAGTAAATAAGTAAAAATAGTAAACCCACGTAGAAAATCCCTAAAATCATTTCTATATAGCGAGTGAACAGAACTTGACCCGGTGAATCGTGACAGTTAGTACCTACTCGGAAACCAGGGACAAAGTGAAAAGTCACGGATCCAGGGGTCTATCGTTAAATATCAAAACCACGAGTGATTGGCTGCTACATCTTTACTGCAAGCTTATGCCGCACAGCTACAACGGTTTTCCCTGCCCTTCATGCTTTCACAGGGTGTGTGTGACACCACAAGCAAAATTTTGACTAAAATATCTGCGGTGATTACCTTAAAACACTATAAACCAATAGACGCCTAGCCTCTCTTGGAGTTGGAAGACAAATTACAGAAACTCGGCTAAAAAATCTTGAGCATTTGTACTTAACGTTGATTTAAAAAAAAAAAAAAAAAAAAAGAGAGAGAGAGAGAGAGAGAGAGAGAGAGAGAACAGCGCAGATGAGGCTAGATTCAATTGGCAATTGTATAACTATAAACTTTTCCTGTGTACCTTGCACTTTAGATGCTTCATTGTTTGAGGTAATTATTACTTACATATTTTTGGTTGAGTGCTTTCGATTGTCAACACTCAAAACTGGATCCTGCCTTGAGTAAATATGAAATCCAAAAAGGCAATTTATTACCTCACCACTTTGTTTATGCAAAGGAATGTGTGGAACGTTCTCTTACTCTAGTCGAAAAAGTTACTTTTCATGCGTTTTTCAGCGTCAGTTCTCCGGAGAATGTTTCAATTCTTAAATTTTATTAAAAAGAATCATTTAAATAAAATTTAAAATGTAATTAAAATGTAGAACCATGCTTTACTACATAGTGGCACGTAGACGGTACCTATGCAGTGCCTACATGAATATTTACAAGCTTATACATGTTCTTATTATTTGATCAATTACGAGTTATTGATGTTATGTTGATACCTACCGATGCATGTGGTCGAACTTTCCTATAGGTACTCAGTGAATCCGCATTTACGGCTAATTGTTCGTCTTGTAAATTTGGATCGGAAAGCGGGGGTCAAACCTGCTTCCTTCGTCAATAACTATTTCGTAGCAATTTTCACAGATAAACGCAGTTATATCATTGTCATCAATGAAAGATTTGGTTGATTAGCTACATGCTTTGTGGATACTGGTTCCGCAATTTATCATTTAATAATGATTAACAGGACGTTTCCATTTTTTCCTACCGTTACGTTACGGCGAAAATATTGATTTTCATGTACAACCAATGCGTTAGTAGGGAAGTGTAACTCCCTTAGTGATAGCAGGAAAACAATCGCCACTTTTTGGAATGCTCTCATTTTATCACAACATCTCATGATGCCTTAGCCTCTGTAGTGTCAAGGAAAGCTGATTTATTACGGTAAATTATAAACTAATATTGTTAGGTAACCACATTGAGCTAATAATGTGTAAAATCAATCATTATTAAATTATGTGACTGTAGAACCGTAAGTCTATCGTTCGGTTTTTTTTTTTTAATACATGGTTTAATGTCGTTCTTACGTATTCCTTCTGTTATTTTCTGGCAAAAAAGAGTAGGCACTGATCAAGAGTTAAATTTCCAGGTTGATCCCTAGGGCCTCGTATTATCACATTAAATCTCAATTTTCGGAGAAAATAAATTATCGTAGTTCATAAAAACTATATCCACGATGACCAAACTGTTTTGCAAAAGAAAACCCGTACATTTTATAGAAAAAATGGGAATATTTCGAACTACTTCCGAAAAGTCGACTGCAGATAAACAACATTCATAGCAGGTAAACACAAATGAATGTGATAAATGTGAATGAATAAATTAATGTGGTAATTGGTGATGAGAATTATAAATAACTGATTAAGATATTATTAATAATAATAAAATAATAAAAACGGAAAGTTTCACATTACCTGTCTCTAGTTAACAGAGGAGAAGAAAAAAGGAAGTTTTTCAGCTTTTACCTTATTTTAAATTAAACCTGATAATTTTAAAAGTATTTTGCTAATAACCAAAATATAGCTGGTTTAAAAACGAATAATTTGAGCCTAAAAACGATTGTTTGCGTTGGGCCATTCGTAAACTAGTAGGGTCAAAATGGAGCGCGCTCCCATGCGCTCTTGTATCCCCCCTACTTTCCGCGACCACTCGCGCATCATCCATTTTTGAGCAACGTATAACTAGGTACTGGAATAATGCATAAAAGATGTCAAACGTATCACCATCACGTATGTACCATCTTGAAATACTTCTGTGGAGATGATCTTGAATTTTATTTTACTTTTTGTTGCATAACTGGAACTTTCTATTCCATTCCAGATTTCCTAAAGTCCCAAAAATTCGCCTAAATGGATGATATTACGTAAAAGAGGACTATAGGAGATCATCTAGGGTCCCCTAATACTCCTTGAGAGTATTCGGTCAATTAGATTCAGAGTTTCTCGTGTGTTAACCAAGTTGATATCAATAAGGCGATAAAATGCATGGCAAACCTTCCTAGAAACCTCTACCCAACTACCCTCCAAGTTTGAACATAATCAGACCAATAGATCGTAAGAAATCGACGTTGTTAGAATCTGACGTTTGCGCATGCGCGCACCCTATTATTGATCCGACAACTATGCAATTTAAAGGGAACCATCAAGAAGCTAACCCACACAAAACCAGAAAATTCCATAAAAATCGGTCCCTTAGTCTCCGAGTTTCACAAGTGTCAAACAATTTTATTTTTGCGCATGTACAATGGTCATTACTCAATCAATCGCAATAAAACTCATAGAGCATATTTCTGATACGTATAGCCTACTACCCTCCGGGTTTGAACAAAATCAAACCTATAGATCGTAAAAAATCGACGTTATTTTATGAATTCACGTTTGAGCTTGCTCACACGTCATTATTGATTCGATTGTAATGAAATTCATAGGGGAACATAAAGAGGCTAACCAACACAATCCCTGAAAATTTCATCAAAATCGAACGAAAATTTAGATTTTCCTGTGCTTTTGACTGGGAGTAGTTGTGTAGTCGTAAAACGCATGGTCGGTGAGGCTCTCAAGCCGCCCGACCGCACGCCCAACCCCGAGACAGCGTTCCAGTTGTTTTAGTTCTTTGCTTTTTAAAAGAGAAGAGGTGGGGAGAAGACGAGGTTATTTAAAGCAATGGCCGACCCTGCCAGATCTCCGGTAGCCATTCAGTAAGCAAAATAGAATGTGTATATTATTATGTATATTATAATATACACGAAACACCCGACAGCGGCGAAGCACGCGGAAAAACGATGAACTACAGCTGTATATTTGTGATCCATAATCCATTCAACTGGCACCCACCTCTCAAACTTCAAAGGCTCTTTGTTGGTCACTGAATCAATGTAACATTGTGATTATGAATCCTTATCATCCAGTAGAGCCTAAATTAAATATAGAAAATCGTTTGTGTGTTTATTGTTGAAGTAAAGGTAAGATATGAGGGGTTGACAATGTGGCACCCTTATACGGGTGCCATAAAAACGAGGGTGCCACTTCGTATGCTGTTTTCATTGTTTCGGGTGCCACAGAGCTGGAATATATATATATATATATATATATATATATATATATATATAGATATATATATATATATATATATATATATATATATATATATATATATATATATATATATATTCAGTTATTCATTATTTTATCTTATTCCAGTAGATGGCATTGTTCAGTTATATTTCGATTATGCACTCAAGACTAGGTACCTTCATATATTGTACAGAAATATGTGTGGCACCCACCCTCCCACCCTTAGGTGTGACACCCAACATACCTAATACAGGTCGGATTTCTGGCGTGGGAATGACTGTTGAAAGGACGCCAGTACACTCTAGTGGATGTTTGATGAAGGTAGATCAGCTGGTTCTGTGTGTGATATATAACACCTTGTGTAATATTTTGCAACGTTTTTGCATTTATGACCCACTGGGTGGCGCTAGGGGACTCCATTAACACAGACATCCGAAGAGAGGAATTCCTGATAGCAGCATATAAGACACTATTCAGGTATACGGAGCTGTAACAGTCCATTTTTGCTATTGATGTGAAGTTTAACGACGTGACCCCAACCCATTCGTGTTACATTCGTTATAGAAACAACATGTTTACTCCCATATTTTCAGAATTTCTTCATATAAAAGAAGCTTGGGTATGGGTACACACCCATAAATAGAACCCTTATGTTCCGAAGTCCATTTGTCAAATAGAACGTGGTTCAGAGAGGACGCAGTAACGTGTTAATTTTATTATATGGAAAGGGAGAGAAGGAGTAGACTGGAAGGGGTCGGAAGGGTGTGTTGCCCGACAGAGGGTGGAGCCCGAGGCGATATCTTAGGATACACAGATGTCGGGGACACGCTGCCAGAAATCACATCGCAGTTCACCCGTACTGAGGGCGTTTCGGCTTTACGTTTCACTCCCTTTCGCTTCCGCCTCGATGGTACTTGATATTCCACACTGAGCACCAGTTATGAACTAAGTAGTAATTGCAGTTCCTAATAAAATATTGAACATTCTACACCGTTCATAGTTTGAACAATACATTTGGAACGGGAGTTCTCCAGCATAAGATGAGATTTTCTATTCGACTTTTTTAGATGCAACTGTGGAAAGATTTTGAACGGGATCTACCTATTTCAATTTAGACAGATGAGGAGTATGATAAAGAATAATTCCATATTCAGTGATTAACGATCAAATTCTATGTACAAACTGAGCTTATCCGATCGATCACATCACTAAGAATGAGCAGATCGCCAAAACAAAATAACTTCATATGTTTCAAACAGTTTCTGCGTGTCTCCCACCCTACCACCCTTCGGTATGACTCCCAACATATCTATTACATGTATCTATTATTGTGTTTCTGGCATGATGATTAGTAATGACTACGTTTACTCACAGAACAGAAGTTAGTGAAAAACGTTGTCTATTTCCACGAAAAATAAAGAGTTACAATGTTTAATCGATTTCGGCGGTTAGGCCATCATCAGTAATAAACAATAACTGAAGAAACATTAGAAAGGACACAGCTTTTATAGTCATAGGTGAAGGGAAATTAAATCCCATTGGTAAAGAGAAAGGAAAAGGGGCAGGAGGAACAACCAATTAAGTGCAAGCAAAGTGAAGGGGGATTATAGCTAATTAAATGGACTGAAAGGAGGGGGAGAATTACTGGTTTCAAAAGTTTGAAGGGATAATTCCAAGCTTTACAGAAATGGAATTATTAGTGGTAAAATATATTGAGGGATATCCTCATTTAAACATTTACCAGATCAGTCACTTTTGATAATTTCGAATTTTTCAAGTACATTCAACATACCTCCCTTTGGACAAAAATGAAGAAATTCTACAAACTGTCTGTCAAATCAAAAGTTAACTATGATTGGAATCCTTAAGATGATTCGCAAATGTTGACTTACCTACCCTTATTTTCCTTCAAATCCTCCTGATGCTCGTCTATTCTTTCCTTGAATTTCCTACCAGTTTGACCGCAATATTCGTAGCACAACAACATTTTAGTTAATAAACCCCACTTTTATCGTGAACATTGATTTTGTACTTAATGGATCCTAGTAAAGCTTTAAAACTATTTTTAGTTTTAAAACCTACTTTGTAACCTCTCGACGATAGAATTTTGTCGATTTTATCAGAAATTGTCCCATAATAAGGTATACTTATACATTGTTTTTCTCCTAAATCTACATCTTCCCTAGCCAGATTGGAAACTTTTTCCCTACTCTTTTTCCTAAGAACCTTATCCCGTATGGTATCAACGAGATCTCCTTTATATCCGTTACTATCCGCTATGATTTTGATAATGGATTTTTCTTTTGATGAATCTTGTTCACTCACGGGAATAGATAGTGCTCGGTTGATCATACTATGGAAGGCTGCATGCTTATAGACTCACATTGTAAGTCTTTATTTTTCGTGGAAA
>CM061043.1:97983407-98020907 GCA_030762985.1 Adelphocoris suturalis
GAGGTACCTGATGTTTGACACCTCGATAATTTATAAAAGAATAATAATTGCTCAATTTAGATTGTCACGTCAGAGAATCCTTCAATGCAGCTTTAGAGGTGCATATTTACAAATTGACCAGTTTCAGAAATGTATCATCTGCAACTCTGGTAAAGCTGAGTCTTGGAGAATGCGCCCAACTTGCATGTCACAGGCTGCGGTATTTGGGAAGGCGAACGCTCAGCGAATTTGGGATATTTTATTTAATAAAATGCAGAAGTAACATGGAAGCCGTTATGCTGGGGAAATTTTTGCTGGCGTATAGAAAGGTTAGAACGGTTTTGGGAAATTTAATAAATGAAGCAGGATTGTAAAGTTTAATGGTTTTGGGCCATAAGTTAGAGTAATATTTTAGACTATGTACCACTGTAGGTATAGACTATTGTAGAAGGTATAGAACTATGTGAAGACAATTGTGTATTTATGAACTGAAGATCGGAAATTAAAAAATAAGAAATGCCTGAAATTTATTAAAAGAATAGAGCTATGTTTAATTTCAGGAAGAATATTATATACTGTTTTCTATCTGTAAGTATACTTATTTATTTGATTTTTATTGAAAAAATGAACTCAAAATATTGTGCATCTTATTTTATGTAATATATATCTTTGAATCTTGAATCACTTTCGGGTATAGGGAGAAAAAAGTCTTCAAAATTTCCACTCGAATTCTACGTTTTAGACCATTTTGAACAACGTTGGTTTCGTGTCTGCCTGTCTATCCGAACAAACAGTCAATATATATTGATTCTCCCGAGATCTGCAGCTTTCTGCAGCGAGCATTCTCGGGCATTGGTGCGAAAGTAACAGCCTCTTTTTGAACCTCTCAAAGTGCTCATTTATGACGTTTTTTTCCGTTCAACTACTATTCACGAGCATAGTTATACCTTATGTGGTGCTCCACTGAGGAGGGTTGGTGAAATGACAGACTGGTTAAATGACTGACTTGGGTATAGTGTTGGATTCCAAGTTGACGTTCTCAGGACATATTAGACACATTTCCAACGGAGCCTTAAGAACTCTGGGATTCCTGAAACGGCATAGGTACGAGGGACTTAAAAAAGCGCTCGTCCTCCCTCAAGCTCGAGTACGAATCTGTTGTATGGTCTCCCTTCTATGCCACTTAAATCTACTGTCTTGAGGGGGTTCAGAATAAGTTTTTAAGATATATAGCCTTCAAGCAGGGATTTCTACTATATTCAATCGACTATAATTCGTTGCTCATTGCCTGACAGGTGATGCCATTGAGTAGAAGACTCTAGAAAATTATATGTGATACACAGGTTTGTGGTTTGATACAGAACTGAAAATACTTTTATAATAGCTTCGTTCTCAGTGCACGTTCCGACAATTCTCGAACTCATCAGAACTGGGACGGGAAATCCAGGGGCGTTCCAGAACTTGTGGAACCGCGTTCTGCACTGCGAACGATCAGAACTTGGTTACCTTCTGGTACTCCTTTTCAGAATATCTTTAGTTCCCGTGAATATATTACTTATCATGCCCGTGAATATTACTTAACTCTTACTCTTACTGCTCGAACTCGGCGTTCTTGGCGTTCCGGAACTGGGAGTTCTGGTTCTGTGAACGACAAAACTCGACTGCACTTGCCCAGAACCGTTCCGAACTCGCAGAACGCACACTGAGAACGAAGCAATTGTAAACAACGTTGTCAACGGACCAGGTTAATGAACATAAATATGAACTATAACAATTTGGAGGCAGGACTTGGATTCAAACACCCCCCTCTCAAGTCCGTATTTGTCCCCATCTGGATCCCAACTCCCGATGACATTGGTACCCCTTTCTGGGTGCATATGAAGATTCTTCAAGTAATTCCTGACCATTTCCATTGCGTCAGAATCTGGCAAGCGGTTTGTCCCTTTGAACTCGTACATAATTTTAATTGTCGCAAGAATGATATGGTTATTGTTTGCAGTTTCAAGTTGGGCTTTAGTCTTGGATTTCCAAAATAATCCAATATCGCGTAAGTTGTATTCTTTGTCGTATTTCGTCGATAGATTGATATTCAGTTCACTATGAAGTTTTATTCGTTCCTTATATTTTTGAACTTCATCGTCCAAATTATTTGATGCCTCAATTCTATAATTTTCTATTGAATTGTTTGTGTTAACAAGCGACTCAAGTCCTTGGTTTTGCTGGTTGCACATATTTTCAACAACAAAATTGTTCATACGTCTTCCTCCTTCGTTACTCTCGCTGAATTTCGTTATGTTTTGTACAATTCGTATTTTAGATTCAGACATATTCAGATTCTCCAATTTTCTTATATTATTTTCCATTTTTTTCGTGGGGTTCAAGTTCAGCAGCTTCAGCATTAATCCCTCCGATTGAGATAGTATTTTTTGACTTTTGGTCAATATTCAGATCAACGTCATTAATTTTTGTCTCGTGCTGCTTGATTTTTTCTTTTTTTCTGTATTAGAGACTAATGAATTTTCTATTATAATATCTTTTTGTGAATGTAAATCTTATCTTCCCGGAGTTTTCTCCAAATGTCATTTGATCTTTTGCAGTTTTTAATTACGCGAACCTCTGGAGTTTCAATAGACTGGATTAAATCGGCCTTCATTTGTTCTTCCTTTGCATCCATTCTTCAGATTATGCCACTGGACTAACTAAGTGATTCCAGTTTCCATAATCTTAAAGTAATTTCTATCCTGGTTTGCCCATGCACCATAGTTTTCCATTCCCCTCAGGGCTGAATTGAGTCGGAGATCCAGAATTCCATTAGGTATTTTTGTTTGTATTCCTACTAGGTTTTGATAGGTGCTTACCTACCCTTCATTTTGTACCTATTTGTCATTTGTGCCTATTACCGGGGGTCAAAGGGGCGGAGTTTTTTGCTCATTCATTATCCACACAAAAATCAATAATTGAATCATTTCCTATTTAATTTACTCAACTTTCTCTTTTCTTGTAATCATTGTACTGTGTACCTTATATTATCTAGTTCTATGTTATCTTTCTCTACTCAACTAACATTGTTATCATTATCATATCTTGCGAATATTTCTATTCCGCCTTGTAATATTTAAATATGCATGTAATTGGGCTCGCCCGTACCTTTACAAATAAATAAATATCAGATCTTATACGAACATATTATGTTGCCTCGACTTCTCAAACTGAACTAGCTCAGCACTCGTCATCATCTCTTGATCACCTGTATTGACTTTACTATTTCAGGAATTCGTTGTAAAACGTGTTTGTTCCTTGTTGCGTAGAGCAAATCTAACGTAGAACCTGAACCAGCTATTGGCCACGGTTCGATATTTTCCCCTCAATTTTCAGGAGAGAAAGATCTACCTAAGACACCTGACACGGGTAGACGAACAGGTAGGTGGGTACTAGGAAGAAATTACTATCGTTTGTTGCCCATACACCCAAACGTATATTTCAGGATGGGTGTTTCCAGTAACGCTGCTAGTCGGTTTCTTGTGATACCTATAGAACTTTTACAAGCAGGTAAGACCACTTAGAGAACGCCTTCGAACGGTACTATTGACAAGAGTTGGACAAGAACGGCGTCATTAAAGGCCTGAAAAACAAGTTACAAGTGTTCAACAAATTTCATAGACAAAATACTCGGCGGAAATTGGAAGAGTTGGATATTTTCAAAGAATTTAATATACTGAAAATGAGCCGGAGCTTACATTGATTACAATACTTTGCAATGCATGTTGAACCATCTAAATCCTAAACCGTATAACACCTAAACATTCCATTTCGATGACTACAAGGATTCAATATGTCTAATGAGCCGTTACCATTGAACTGAATGCATTTTAATGAATATTATTCATTGCGATTATTTGGGATCCTCGGAAATCCTATCAAAGTAAAAATTGGATATGTCGTATGGATTTGCAGACGTAAATCAGACCTAACACATTTATAAGAGTCTATGATGTAGACACCGGACCACACCTTCAGAGTAGAACACCCAACAACAATAAGGGGATGGGTCCCAAGATATGCGGGTATTCATGGGAATTATTGTTCTGATGCTCATGCAACGAGAGTCATTGGTGATAACTCCATCAAGATGTTGCCTATACGGATTGAGGATCAAATATCCTACATTCAACGTAAAGCCTGTTCTATCTGGCCTGAGCAATGGCAGGATGAGGCCACTGGTCTGCATGGTATCCTCCTGGACTTGATCCCAGTAGGCCTTTTCGTAACCTAACTTCCAATGAGGGATCGAATAGTGATCAACCGGGTCGCCACTGGCCATACCCGTCTCACTCACAAACACGTGCTTAGTGCAGAAGCTCGAGATGTGTATGGGAAGTATAGGGGTGATCTGTTCATCCGTCACTTCCTGGACAACTGCCCAGGCCTTATGGACCTCCGAGTCCAGCATAGGCCCCATCAGTGGGTTTACGTTTTATCTGGACTAGACAAGGTCCAGTCCTTGTTGTTGTAATTGAGAGCCGCTGAACTCTACTACGAACTATGATATGAATCTGAGACATATTCATGTGCATCTAGTTATAGTTTTATTTCACTTTGCTAATTTTATATATATGTAGTAACTTGTGTGTTGCCTATCTATCGTCTAGTTATAACTGTATTATTCTATATTTGGGGCTTCTTATCTCTTGTAGAGTAAACAGTGACTATCACTGTACCCCTTGTCCCCCCCCCCCCCACCCCCGATTTGCCTGTGGAGTCCATGATGGCACTCCATTTAGTGACAGAGGATAACATGGTTCTGCTTGGAATCGTGCCGCTCAAGTGCCTGTTGAAATACCTTGTTCAATCCCACTAATGACCCTTCTTAAATAGTAAATAGGTGAATAGGTCTTAGGTGCGGCTTTAATCAAATAAAAAAGGTGATATATATCAGCTGTCTAGCTCTACTCCAAGTGAATTGTTAAATGGTGAATGCCTATGGATTGATGTTAGGATGTACCTATGCGCAAACATGAATCATATCATAGCCCTATTTCGCTTATAAGAATTACAAATGTATAATATATATTACTGTTCTCTCTTGCAATCAATAATTGTGTTCCGTAATTGGTTTTTCAAACTAATTTTAACAGTGTTTTTCGAATTATTCTACCTACGGCGGTGTGTGATAAAGGTGACGGTAGTCAGATGGAAAGAAGTGGATTCTCCCACAGAACAGCAACAGATGGCTCAACCCCTTATTATGCGTAAGTGTCTCGGTAGGCGAATGAGATAGTCATTGCGTTTTCATCGTTTGGCCCCAAACAAGAACAAAGCCGTTCCCTATTATTATCAACTAGCCGTTCAACCGTGCGTAGCACGGGCCATCAGGCCTGCGACATTCGCCAGGCTAGATTCATTATTGATCGCAATGAGATGAACGCTCAAGAATGCGTGCAAATTTTGGAGTGAAATTTTACTGATCGGACAGTTTTTGACACAACGTAGCTGATTTGAGGAATTTATTTTTATCAGGGTTTGATGATCAGAGACTTTTGATTAACTTAATAAAATATTTGCTTACAGGGGGATGAAAAAAACTCTCACAGAGGCTCCGCTCTAAATTTCAGCTTCGAAGGGTAGGGTAAAAACACCAATTGTTGACACTTATCCAAATCTTGACACTTTAATTTCAAATCCAAAAAATAAAAAAATGAGACACTGTAGGTTTTCAAAAATCGACGTATTAGGAAGAAGAGAAAGTAACTGTTGAGGTTCACCGATACCACTAATCATGAAGAACATAACAAATCGTCAGCGTGATGTGATGTTGATGAAAAACAAAACCTGTCACACCAGTGACATTGTCACAGCTTTACAGCTTAGTGAGGTGAGCCTACAAATTTGGACGTTTCGGGTCAAGTATATGATTGAAAATTACGATTTAAATTCTGATGATCTCCTAATAATATGAGGAAGAAGATGTAACCATGTAAATCTTAAAATTTCAAAAGAAAAATATGGTTTAGTTCGGTGTCAACATTAGGTTCCATAAAACGTGTTGGTGTCCCAATGTTGACTCCTGTGCCAATATTAGGAAAAATTGTAATTTAATTGTAAAGTTGATATTTGGATTAAAATCATCAGGACGAATGTAGAGAGATGATATTTCTAAGCAAATATACATAGAGAGAATATTTCTAAGCAACCCAACATAATCCGTACTTTAAGAATTGCATCGCTCAATTTCCTAATGGTGGTCTACTTATCCTAATCCATTTTAAGATATTCTTTGAAAATTTTTTCTACATGGTCACAAGAATTTTGTCCATTTACCACATTGACAACTTCAGGTAAAAGAAGCATTAATATTGAATTGTCTTTGGGTTAATAAATGTTTTATTATTATTATTATTTGACATGAGTGTCAACACTAGGAACTGAAAATGTCAACATATAGAATTTCGAAGGCATGTGTGTCAACATTTTGTTAAAAAAACTGAATTACAAAAAATGGTTTGTGATAATCAACAAAGTTATTCGGAGAAATCGAATACATGCAAACTATTCACAACCAACTCACAATTTATAATATCTACTTGGAAGTTCCATTTTCTTGTACCCGTGGGAAAAACACAGAATCTAAGAGAGATTTTCCCCAATTGTTTCAACAATTGGTGCTTTTACTCTAAATAGCTTACAAAATAGCGGTAAGAGCCCACTCAGCTGATTGAGGTGGTTCGGTAAGTTAAAATCCTATTCTACCTGTTTCACAGAGGCTCCGATCCAAATTTCACCGTCTTGAGAAAATTTGAATAGAAATTAGCCTTGGAGTTGACTCAGTTGATTGAGGTGGTTCGGCAAATTAAAATCCTATCCTACTTGGCTCACAGTGGCTCTTTTCAAAATTTCAGCTTCGTACGATAAATAACATAGAAATTGGATTTTTTGAATCACGAAAGCAGTTCACGCTGCTGATTATCAATGACGATTTTCGCAACAACCTTATTTTGAATGACTTGCTGAGCATTTTGCGACCCATCCCGTCAGATTCGTTCCAGCTGTTTTCGAGTTAAAGCGCTTTTACGAGGATATACATACATACATACACAAATAGATGGTGGTTTATTATTATGAGCTACTAATAGGTAGTAAGTACGAGTATATTCTATGGTTGGTAATCTAAAGTTATCTAGTGGTAACTACAAACTATTTTGTGAGTGAGTCCTACATCTGGAAACCACGCGTTTAATCGCGTTCTTCAGAAAAAAGTATCGTTATCTTCAAGAAATAACAGCTGATAGGGAAGGTAGGAAAGGCCTGGCAACAACGATGTGCAATCGCCTATCAATGAAACACTCGACCAGCTGATTACGAGATAAAAATGCCGTCGATTTGGGCGAGGCCGATTGTGTTGACGCCGTTTTAATCGATTCGAAATGCCATTATCGGGCCTTCGAGAGGTATTTCGAGTGAAAAAGTGAAATGATAACATTTTTGAATGGGCAGAAGAAAAAAATCTTTTGAGATCCGATGATTATCCAGTTGTCAACATTCATTTTAAACTCTTCAATTTCAATCTGACGTGGTTCGGTCACCGATTTCCTTAGTTTCTCGATTATAACTCCTGATCTCAAGGTTGTTGTCCAAAATGATGCTAGGTACCTACGAGTGCATCAAATTACCCTGGCCCTAGCCTTGGTTTAATAGGTAATTATATACCATTGGTCTGCGTAGAAGGGCTATCTAACATAGAAATAATAAACTTTGTGTATTCATTTGCAGCATTTCTTCTACTCAACGAATAATGTGCATTCTGCCTGGAATAAACATCATTTTAGAATTAACGTACGAAATGATTTAGAGTTGATCGGAGAAAATATTCTCCAGAAAGTAATTGAATTCTCATTGAACTGAGGAATTCATTGATGATGTATTCAGAGGTCTTGGTCTTAATTTATACTATTTCATGTAGAGACAAATTCCATAATCTTCAAAACGGCCACATCTTGAACGATATTCGTGCGATAGCTTTGACAAATTACTTCTCGTTTGTCAATCGTGGCGATTTTCAGTATTTCACGCGAGCGACGACAGCCCTGACTTGGCCCCCGAAGAAACATAATTATATTCCCATTTCCAGTCGCGGCATTCCAACTTCTCAGCTGAAATAAATCACGCTACATCATGATTTGCTTCCAACGATGAGTTGGTCGTTTTTGCACAAGTGGAGGATCCCGTCTGACGAGATAGTTAAGGCGATCGACACCTGAGGCTCCAGCTGGAATAACCTTTCGTTTTCGATTGGCCCATCATTACATTACTCTAGATTACTCTTTGTGCAATTACTTCCCACCAGAGCTGGGATACCCAAGTACATTGGTACCACTTTATGTACTTTCTTCATGTACTTGTGAAAATCTACTGATATTTGACAGCAGTCAAGGATAATCAGTAATAAGAATTTTTTTAATGGTTGCGCTTTATTAATTTCAGCATTTAACCAGTGAAATACTGTAAATAAAAACATAATACACTGAGTCACAACCTAATACCTGCTGCTTTCATATATCTGATTAAATGCTTATAGTCATTCTTCTTAGCAAGTTTCAATAAATTTGGACGATCTTGATAGTACCTGAGCGAGGGAATGTTTTTTCTTTCTTCATCATATAAAGGGTATAGCTTCAGTTTATGTTCCACATCCTCCGCTGTGTCTTCGCAAAACTCACAAAACTCCGAGTCAGCCAACCCTCTCATTTTCAAGCAACGATTAATTAGTCCATGACCAGTTCTACATAACTCGACGCACCAACTGCACCATATCACGACGGGGCAGCTGAAGTTCGAGGAAGGCTTTCTCGATACCAAATTCATGATTGAGTAATGATACGCCCCTTTTTCTAATGCTTCCTGGTCGTACCAAAATTGCCATTCTCTGTACATGAGCATTTTCACGGGAAATATAGCGTCTGGTAAAGGTACTAGAAATGTTTGCAAGTTGTCGGAACCCTTTCTTGCAGCTTCATCCGCTCGATCGTTCCCTTCCAGATTAACATGAGAGGGTAGTAATAAGAATGAAGTGGTATTGCTGCACAAGATGCAAGTACTTCGAAAGTACTTGCCAAGTACAGTACAATTAGATGTACTTGCAATTCCACTTATAAGAGAGTACAAGTACATGTACCTTTACTTGTACTTGCCTACTTTGAGTACAAGTATTTGTACTTCAAGTACAACAAGCACATCTTCTATTTTTTAACCTAGAATACTATGGAGAATGATGGGGAGGAATTTCGGACAGCCGCCCGCCCAACGATTCTCGTAATGAGTGGCCGAGGGGGTGGAAGGGGGTCCTCCATAGTATTCTAGGTTAAAATAGAGAATGTGCTTGTTGTACTTGAAGTACAAGTACTAAGTACAAGTCCTTATACTTGCCACCTAGACAAGTACAAATCCTGATGTACACGTACTTGTACTAAGATTAATAAGTACAAATACTTGTGTACTTGTACTTAGAACTTCAATAACCAGTGCTTGTACTTACTAATTTTATACAAGTACTAGTACATCAGGTACTCGTAATTGTACTATCGATTTTTCGAGTACTGTACCTGTATTGTACGTGTAAGTACATTTTTATTAACCCTGCTATCCACACATACCGGGTGATTCCTGAGAAATCCGACAGAAAAACATTACCAAGTTTGGTGGGTTGGCGGTTTTGCCAAGTGTAGCTTTATCACTTCTTCCAACATGGACGTATAATAAAATCAGTTGAAGAACAACCTACGTTTCAAAATGATTGAATACAGAATAGAACAGAAATAAATATAATTTGCAAAGTAGGGCTACAGACTATGTTTGCATTTGCACATTCGCACAACCTACCATCGGCTCAACGGCACCGTTGAATACCTAAAAGATGTATAGTGGACCAAAAATAAAGGTTAAGGGGGTTCAGTACTTCCATGTAATTTGGGTTTTTAATGGTATCTACGTTTTTCTCAGCTCCAGGTAGACCGATTTTGATATATATATATATATATATATATATATATATATATATATATATATATATATATATATATATATAGATTAAATTCGGTGTAGGGTTCTTGAGAGTCGGTCTTGGGGAAAAAATATACTCAGATTTTCATGCCAACGTTTCGTTCTATTTGTAGAACCTCTTCAGGGCTAAAAGAATAATACCATTTTTTGAAACAACTGCAAACATAAGTGCTCTAAAACTTAGCTATCTACATAAAAATATTTATATACTATTGAGGCAAAATATGGACAAAAATAATATGAATCTATGATCATAACAAAACTATTGCGGTACTAGCACAAGAAAAATATTGATTATTATAGTGACATACCTTGAAAACGTGGATTACATACAATAATTGTACATAGAGATGTGTCTCATAAGATTGACATTGACACAAAGCAATAGATGACGGGCATGGATACTATAAGTGGGCATGAAAATCTGAGTATGTTTTTTCCCCAAGACCGACTCTCAAGAACCCTACACCGAATTTAATCTTTATATAGCGGTCAAGAATAAAGTCACATTATATATATATACCTATATATATATATATATATATATATATATATATATATATATATATATATATATATATCTTCTTTGTTTCATGTTTGTTCGAGGTGGCTTATTACAGATTTGGAGCCAGCCTATCGAAGGTGTGGCGATGGTAAAGAGTACCTAAGTAGTTTCCATTATTTCTACGTGCGGTTCTCACTTTACTATTGACTCTTCAGGAGAACCACCTTTTTGTATTAAGCATGTTTGCTACTTGCATATAATAGACATTGTCATCTGATTTATTCCATCAGCTGAAAGAGGTCAAAAAGATTGCGAATATGTCCAAATATGGAGGGTATTCGCCAAATTTGGAAGTGGTATTGGTATTGTCAATTATGGAAATGGCTGAAACATTGTAGTGAAGAAATCTGAATTTCGTCATTAGGAACCCCAGGACGGTCGGTTTAAATTTAGGTCCTTAAATTGCATTAATATGTACTAAAAGAATCGGTAAAACTGAAAAGAAATGCTTCAAATCCAAAACCGTTGTTGAATTGCTGATTATCAGGTATTTAGAACAAGTTAATCCTACGAATTGAGATTTAACCATTTCTTTGTGCGAATTTCTAAACAATTCAGCATAAAGATAATTACGAAATACGATGATTACACGATAACTTACAAAAATTCGCTTACGATCATCCTGCATGACTGGAACTTTTTCTTGGCAGACTTTCGGACTTTTAGCTTTTGCATTTCCGATTAGCTACTGTATTTTGTTCAGAAGGTAAGGAGAGAGTTCAGAATGTTAGAGTTTGCAGCCCTAAGTTCTGAAATTAAAAATTCTTGAACGGTTTGGATAGTGATAACATAGCTCTAGTGCTGTTGAAGTGCTGCAAAAAGCACTCGCTGGGACTGCTTATCAGTATAATTTTGGTGAATTATCATAAATTATGAACGCCTCATGCCCACCGTCATTCTTGGTCACGTTAACATCTCGTTTCCTGGACTTATTACCTGTCCTGTGTGAGGATGCGCTTGAACAAACAACTTGCTCGGCAAAGTTCCTTACCGAGAACGAGTGACGCAATTGAATAAAGTATAAGATGATAGGAATAAAAATAAAACGTCTTTCATAAAGCCGCCACGCTGCCGGTATATCCTTTTTTTTATTTGCGGTTGACACGAATGTTTTTGCAATGTTATAATGAAAGGGAAACACGAGAGTCAGTAGCTGAGTGGCCCAGTCGGAGGTCCCTTATCGGCTCGTTATCAGCTGACGATATTCTTATTATTATTCAAGGCGTCAAGGTGCTTGTGAATAGTTTCGCAAGTGGGCGAGGCGCGGGGGAGAATTGGTGCCCGAGACTCGCCGAGGTGGTCAGACGGTTTTCCGCGGAAGAGAGCGGGCGCTTTCTCGGAGTCAACGCCTAATCAAGAAAAATATCTCAAGGTTTGCGTAGAGGGAAGGAGCAACAAAGCAGCTTACTATGTAACTAGCCTGTACAATGTACAATTTACTTTGGAAAATGCTGAATTTGGTTAGAAACATGAAAGTGTCCAATAGAATGACCAATTTGGTTTGGGACCTCAAACCAGTTTGGTTTGGGGAACAGTCCAGCATCTGAGAGGACTTGAGTATGCGAAATTAGCGCACCGCAGATCTCAAATTCGTGTTTAATGGTAAAAGGAAGGTAGAGCCTGGATGGGCTTAGCTGGTAGCCTTAAGGGCCTCCTAAACGGTCAGTCTGGTGGATCAAAAGATTGTACGGACAGATTGGAGCTCCCTTCAATCTGTTCGTCCATCATGTCTTCAGTCGTTTGAATCAGTTTCGTCTGGCTGTTCGACTTGTGAAGTGTGACGACTAGCACGTGTGACGACTGCCGCAGTGTTCTGCTGAAACAATGGGTTCCAACTTTGGCCATGCTTTTACTGTCTGTAGCTGCCCTCCAGAAGAAAAAGGATCAAAAGAAAAAGAAGAGGAAAAGGCGGTGGTCAAAAGAGTCGTACAAAATGAGACACCGTTTCAGTCATGAACATCTTCTCAGCATTCTGCGCGATACGAAGCCAGAGGATAACAAGAACTTCCTGAGAATGAACGATGAAAGTTTTGACAACCTGTTGTAGTTAGTACGACCAAAAATTGAGAATAAGGACACTGTTGTGCGCGAAGCGATTCCTGCAAACCAGAAGTTATCAATCACATTGAGGTACTTATCTACAGGCATGGATTTGGAGGACCTCAAATTCATGTGTGCCATAGCTCCTCAGACTCTCGAGGTCACCATAATAGAAACATGCACATAAGCTATTTTACACAGCGCGTGACTGAGGGAAAGACTGTTCAAAACGCTCCTAGACGCTCAAACGTCAGTCATTGACGTGAATCAAACTTTTCATCAATCTCGTCGTTCATTGACTCAATCATCAAACACGCTTCTAGACGCTCAATCTTGGCTGTCCCAGTCGATTGATCAACCACTTTTGATCAAAATACTGGCCATTTAGGGGGTCCTTTACCGCAAAGTAGAATTAAGGCATTGATCCTTACCGGCACGCACACAGTGGCACCTTGATGGAACTCTTGGTGGTAGCAGTGAGCTATGCTCTAAGTGAGCATAAGTGGGCCAAGTCGATTGCTTACTTAGCTGTAAGCGGGAATGTTCCAACTCGCACATGCACGTACTAATTGTTTACTCGTTTCTTCGCGGTACCCGTACCGAAAGTACGTAGGAGTTTGGGACACAACTAAATGTACGTCTGAGTTTGGGACACAACTAAATATACAACTGTTGTAAGTTTGTACTGTAACTCCTCTTACATTCCGCAACCTTTATAAGAGCAATTGTGAATCTACCACTAGTAACTAAATAATTTGGTTACTGATTAACCCGAAAATGACATGAAATTCATAAGTTCGGCTGTAAGTCAATGGGGAAGTCTCAGCTAAAATATGCTCGATACGAACTTTGGAAAGTATTTAATCATGAGTGGAATGAGCTATGGAACACTGAAATCAGACTAGGTGATTTTAAAGGAACAGGAATATGGTGCAACAGAAATAATTTGTTTCTCAATATTGATAAATGCGCTACAATTACGTTCAGCAGATCGCTTGCCCCATTGCACTTCGATTATTGCGTAGGTGGTGAGAGGTTGAGTCGTGTGACGTCAATCAACGACTTAGGTGTGCTTTTTGATGCTCATCTGACATTCTTGCCTCACATTGACAATATTTGTGCGAAAGCAATGAAATCCCTGGGTTTTTTAAAGCGAAATACGAGGGACTTTAGTGACATAAGTGCTTTAGTGATCCTATACAACGCATTTGTGAGGTCCATTCTGGAGTATGGCGCTATTGTATGGGCTCCTTTTTATGCTAATGATGCTGAGCGTATTGAGAGAATACAACGTCGATTTGCACGGTATGTTGCTTTCAAGCAGGGTGTAGAATTTTCGGATTTCAATTATAGGGATATTCTACAACGATGCAATCTTTCCATCCTGGAAAGTCGACGTCACACTGCAGATAGTTTATTTGTTTTTAAGCTATTTCATAACAAAATTGATTGTCCCCATTTACTCCAAAAGCTTAATTTCCATGTACCTCCCTACAGTACCAGAAGTAATGTTTTATTTTATAATCCTACATCTCCAACGAATTACCTTCTCAACAGTCCGATTCGCAGGGCTCAATCAGCATTTAATAGCATAAAGAGCGATAGTTTTGATTTATTTTTCGATTCAATAGTTGCACTTGAGCGGACAATAAATTGAAGTTTTCTTTTTCTTTGCTGTATAGCTAATTGTTCTTTTTTTTTTTTTTTTTTTTTTTAAATGTCTCTTGTTTTAAGATATAAATACTTAGTTTATTAATTTTAGCTCTTCGAGTTGCCATCTGAATTTATGTTTCAAATTGATATATTTCACGGTATGTAATTTACATTGTAATTGGGCACATGCCCGTGTATAATAAATAAAAATAAAAATAAAATAAAGGAAAAAGTCTGCACTTGGGGGAGGATAGGACTAGCCCAAAATTAGCCCGATTTTCAATTGTTTGAAATTCGCTTATTTTGGGAGATAATTCATAGTTTTTGGATCGAATCGGTTTGTATTTTCATGCTCTACTACTTTGGTACGTATAAACAATTCTGTACGATGAAAGGATTAGGAGTTATTTGAGAAAAACTTTAAAATGGGCGAATTAAGCCGTATTTGTGCAGTCGCCATTTTCTATTCCACCAATTTTGAGAGCGCAGGCAAAGATTTTCTCCCACAGAATGGAGTAAATTTTCAAAATCTAATCTCAAACCTTCTCCTGAAATTACAACTTATTTTTCGACCTTGGCTCCCAAACTATAAGTAGGATTTGAATTGTAGCTCGACAATTTGTGCTAACATTCAATCTAAATTCATAACTTCTGGTGATCTGAAATCTAAATTTACTACAGGGACACTCTGCATACTTTCCCAATATTGTTGAAATTGTCACCGACGCATTTCGTCGTTCTCCCCTCCCCTTTGTCGTAATTTAGGGAACAATTCTTTCTTTTGGACGCCCGGACCTAATCAGCTTTTTTGACAGCCCCTTTTCACCTCCGCCGTTGACAATAAGCTTCATTTATACCACTCCCGGCCTCTCCCTTTGTTTTCATTCATTCAGATGAATGAGATTTTTTCCAACTGTTTTTTCCCTCTCTTCATTTCAGTCGTCGTTTGTTTTTGTGTGTTTTTTTGGTGGAGGGACTTATTTCATTCCGAGTCACTCTTGATGGAACGCTGTCCACATATGTATTGTGTGGGACCTCAGGGTGGTCCCAAGTTATCCGTACAAACTGTTCAAGAAATAGTTTCTAAGCTACTAGCATTACCAGGTGTGCGAATTTTGGTGATTTTTCGCAATAAATTTAGGTTTGTCAATTTTATTTTTGCACCTTATGTAAATATAACATTTTTGATAGCAAATGACCTTATTAAACAATATTCAGCAATAAAAACCAATGTCATGGTGTTTACCTATCATTTGCAGTTTTTATCAATTGTTAAAACACGTTTCAATGAAAACTCAAGTACATTTTTCAGCACAATTGTGCACAATGTTCTGTATTTTGTATGTAACTCATTCGAATGTTCTAATTCTAATTTATATGTTATCTAAAAACATTATTCTGATGAAAATGTAAATTTAATGATTTTAAGCTGGTTTTTGTAATTTTTAGTAATTTTGTCGCACATTTTTTGAAAGGAGCACTTTATTGTGCTCAAAAAGTGCTGTCTAACAAAATCATATTTTCTTTCGGAATGCCTGATTTTTTGGCGAAAGAACAGCATTTTTTTCGGACCCTGGGATGGTCAAGTAAATGTCCTAAAGAGGCTACATACGAAATTACAGCTTCCTAGATTGTAAAGCATAGAAATTAGCTGTAAGATCCACTCATCTGATCCGGACCCTGGGAATCGTCAAGTAAATATCCTAAAGAGGCTACATACGAAATTACATCTTCCTATAGTGTAAAGCATAGAAATTAGCTGTAATAGCCACGCATCTGATCCGGACCCTGGGCATCGTCAAGTAAATGTCCTAAAGAGGCTACATACGAAATCACAGCTTCCTATAGTGTTAAAGTATAGAAATTACCTATTAAAATGATTTAACCACCGCTTCACAAATCAAACCGTTATCGCAATATTCGGATCACCTGCTATGAATCACATCATCAAAACACCAGCTCAATGAAATCATCAGAAATTAACAAGCGGTTGCAATCATGTTCACAATATCAATTATTGAGAATGATCCACTGTTTGTAAACAATTATTCAAATAACCATGCTCATAACTCAGCTTGTTGGTCACGCACTTCGCAGTAGTTAACATAATATGTTTGGATAAATCGAGAGCTTTCGAACGAATGGTCAACGAATTTTGTGGGATGAAAAACGACGAAGTATCATTTTCCTAGCAACGACTCGGTTGTAAGCGGAAATCATCAAAATATTTTCTTGAGCAATTTTCCGTGACGTTTTTTTAGTTTACGTGCCATAGCAAAGACATAAAATGTCAAAAATTTCGTGACACATCCGCGTAACGTTTTTCGCTCGTCCAAGGCTAAAGCATGTTCCATACTAAAACACTTCATCATTTTATTTAACTTCTGTGATAATAGTAGTTATCCTGATAGAGTAGGTAACTAATTTGATAGGAACACGCTACCATTCCTTACATTTGAATTGGTCTCGCTTAGTCTTCCAAGGTCTACAGCCTACATAATCTCAGGACGGTTATCGGAATGCTCAAAACCCTAATTTTCAGTACTTGGTTAGAAGCCAATTAGATTAGAAACGCGAAAGTAGCAGCACTCCAGTAGTGTTAGTTGCATTCTAGGGGAGAAATTCTTGGTATGCCATCTCGAAATTTGTGGAATATACAGAATGGCTTCATAAAGAAGACTTAAATTGAAAATATTAAAGTTTACTCCTATGAATTCCAACAGAACTCATACATTTTATGACACTTTAAGAATAAAATTAGCTTTTTACGCCGTACTTCAATGGGAAAGGGTCTGAGCTAAAACTTGCTCGATACAAACCTTGGGAAGTATTAAAATCCGAGTCGAATAAACTTGGCAGACTTTTTTTTTTAAAAACGTGTAAACAATATTTATTGTTAGATTTGTTTCAACTAAATATCAACGAAATAAATTAAATTAAAGTATGGACCGGTGATGCACTTGGCAGACTAAAATCAGAATAAAATCAGGTCAGTAGGTGATTTTGCAGAGCATACGTCAGTGGGGGGGGGGGGGGGGGGGGGAGAGAGGGCTCACCAAAAATTAGCCAAATATTTAATTGCTTGTAATTCTCTAATTTTAAGAGAAAATTCATAGTTTTTGGGTCAAATTGCTTAGTTTTTCGTGCTCTACAACTTGGCTGCGTGTAAAAATTTCTGTACGTTGCACGGTTTAGGAATTCGTGGAGAACAACGGTAAAAATGTGCAAATTTAGCCATGTTTATGAGGCCACAATTGAATCAAAATCCACCAATTTTGAAAGAGTTACCACAGATTTTCCATGATTCCACCAATTTTTAAAGATTTTTGTCCACAGACAAAGATTTTCCCGACACAATGGAAATTTTTTTTAAAAATCTTATCTTATACCTTCTTCTGAAATACTACACGCTCGTATTTTTGGTCTCGGATCTAGTATGTAGCGCGGAGAAAGAATTATTGCTTCCCTGGCCCTTGCATCACAAAAGCTTACACTTGCAGCACGAAAGCATGCATTTTCAGACGTATTAGTGAGTTTAGTTCTCAACTTGAGATGAATAGGTACGCCTTTTCCTTTTACTGAGAATTTCGAACAAGAGCCTAACAAGCTGGAAAGAACTGGAAAGGCTCCTCCGATGTCTTCTTAGATATCTGCTGCGCAACCCGGCGACAAAGGGAACGGAATAAAAGTAAAAAATAACACGATCATGACTACGTAAGGCCCCTCGAGTTATTTGCATAGCCGATTTGACTTTGTAAAGCGAGGACCAGCGATTCCCAAGTATAAACAGGCCTTAACTGGTGGGCCCGTACAATGGGGAGGGCATTCCGACGCCTTCAGCTCCTCACAGTATCACAAAGCCCGAAGCCGGAGTTTGATCTATTGTTCTTGGGTAGTGTGGTAAACTTCTAAGTCGGGTCATTAGGTTAGAATTCCTCGGGGCGGTAATTGAGGTCGGGAGATGGCTGAGACTGATGGGGCTCAATCGGGTGATGATCTTCTCGACAAACAAAATTCAGGCCCAATGTCTCAAGCTCTGTAGGTCAAAGAACGTAAAGGCAGCAAAAGAAAAAGAGGATGGGTTGGGCAACGGCTAATTATTTCCACGCAAAAACCAGAAAAGTAGTTCAGTAATCGTAATTAAAATCATAACCCTCCTGCCATACATAAGTCTTCTGCAAAAGGACCTTTCGCTCGCCCTGTTTAGGCATAGCGTAAACCAGCTTAATCCACAGCGAAATAAGGACAAAACAGTGGCTGCTGTTGAGAGGCCGAAACATTAAAGTGGATTGTTTTTGTGAGAGTCCTGTTGTTGCGACTGAAGCTTCGGTCGCTTCGTTTAAATACGATACCAAGTAGTATTGGTCAGCACACAGGCAATCCCCCTCAAGGCACTGGTGTTATCCAGCACCCTAAAGTAACTGCTGAGAGTTTTTTTCATTTTAATTAGTGGTTTAAGCCGTACCTTAACCATAAGGGTCATAGCCGACACTGCAAGTGGCACGATTTCAAGGGGGGCCATGCTACCCTCACCAACCAAACGGAGTGCCATCACGGACTCCACTGGCAAATCGGAGGAGGATAAAATAAGGGGTACAGTGATGACCACTGTTTAGCCCTAGAGCGGATAAAAAACCTCAAAAATAAAATAATACAACTAAGACTAGATCTAGAATAGGCTAATAATTAAATATATGTTACTACGAGTATATATAATCACCAAAGTGAAATTATGACTGGATTGAACAAAAATATATCACAGATCAGATATCACAGTTAGTAGTAGAGCTCAGCGGCTCTCAGGTACGACAACAGGGAATGGACCTTGTCTGGTCCTGATAAAACGTCAACCCACTAAGGGGGCCTGCTGGACTCGGAGGTCCATGAGGTATGGGCAGTCCTCCAGGAAGTGGCGGACGGACAGATCACCCCCACACCTTCCGCACACAACATCTCGTGCTGCTGCGCTAAGCAGGTGTTTGTGAGTAAGACGGGTATGGCAGTGGTGACCCGGTTGACCACTATTCGGTCCCTCCTTGGAAGTTGGGTTACGAATAGGCCTACTAGACAAAGTCCTGAACGACACCACGCAGACCAGTGACCTCCCCAGGCCATTGCTCATGCCAGATGGAATTGGCTTTATGTTGCATGTGATGAAAGTTTTGCCGATGAATGGTGACAGCAGGTAACCGATGATGGCAATTGTTGACCTGATAAAGCCAGATTCTGATGGCTATAGCTAAACAGTGCCCCTGCTTACAACTGGATTGGTAAATTGAAGTGTTTCCTTGTAACCATTGGAGCAGCCGATACTATATCATCCACCTTAAAGTTTAATGCTATCAAAACGAACTAAAACAGCTTAGTGGAAGGATTTAGGAACGACTGTTGGAGTGTAGACAAAGGACAAACGTGTACATTCCTACCTAAACTTCATCTTTAACAGACAAATGGTTGATTATACAAGACGACAGGTGTATTTGAGAAAGCATTAAACATACACGTTGAAAGGTTGTTGGCGCTAGTTAGACGGTCGACAAGACAAAAGAAGTAGGGAAAGTTATGGAATTTCGAACTTGCGTACGCAGTGCAAACTTTTCCTCAGAGAGGATATAGTGAATTTCATGTTCATCTGCCCGCTTTTCAAAGCCCCTTGCAGCTTCCATGTTGCTCCATATATCAAGATATATGTGCATCTGAACTCCGGGGACACGTAAGCCAATAAATAAGGGGGGGAGGGGGTACACAAGCGCACACACACACACACACACACACCACACCACACACACACACACACACACACACACACACACACACACACACACACACACACACACACGCACGCACACGCACACCACACACACACACACAATATATATATATATATATATATATAATCCTATTTGTCATCCAAAAGGTATCTCTCAATAGAATTTGGATTTTTAAAATTTCTGCATTACCTACCTAATACCTGTCGCAGCTAAATCACGCATACCAAATGAAAGGATGAGATCGTTTGGAAAACTATTTGTGCATAATAAAATGCTCAGATGCCAAAAAATATGTTAAAAAAATCACTAAAATTGACAATGTCGGCTTAAAAAAAAAAAAAAAAAAAGTCGGCTTAATGTTACATTTTTATACCGATTAATTTTTTAAACATAAATATTACTTGAAAAATGTTTATCAAATCAAATAATTGTGCAAAGACAATAATTGTCAAATACAACTATTATACAAACTAATTTATGCACTACCATACTGAGAGTGTCCTAAACCTGGTGAAACTTGTTGGATATAATACGGTTTATCTACCCTACATTGTTCTAAATAATGATTTGCTATTAAAACAAAAATTTTGCATTTGAAAGTTTTTTGTAGTTTTTATCGAGTCTTTAGTACCTATTTAAATGAAATGCTGAAATTTATGCTGAAAACTTTTCAGCATAATTTTGTGCATACATTTTTTATCGTTCTAGTTCATAATTCATAAATCTCTTTTGATTACTAATATTCTGCTGAAAATATAAATTTAATAATTCTTAGGAGATTTTTCCATTTATAATGATTTTTTTGGCAAACTTTTTTGAGATTTGACCAATTTATTATTTCAACCTTAAAGATAGATATATATATATATATATATATATATATATATATATATATATATATATATATATATATATTATATATACAAATATTGTGTGTGTGTTGTCATTACAGACGAAATGTCATATACATGTGAAAAAGCGCAAACTTCACTGTCGTTTCAGAATATCTCAAAACAGATTTCCTGAAAAAATGTTGGAAGAATTTATTTTTAATTTTTGTTGGCCCATTGCAATAGCATATTATTATTATTATTTTTTTTTTTTTCTATAAAATCCCAATTTACCGAATGAAAAATTCGAGTTAGGGGAGGTTCAAATTGACGCTCAATCATAATGATGGCCGAAGTGGTGGCGTTTTCATCAAATAAACAAAATATATGTGTAACCTTGCGAGGATGGAATATGTTAAAGAATCGTTCACCTTTTTCACGAATTAAACCGTCGAAAACGAAGGGGGCTCGTTTTACAGATATAGCTATTGGCCAAACTACAGATTTCCAAGGCCGCCCGCTCTATTTTTCGATGCCCAAATCATAAATTTCCTGCGGTTTTACCGGCACCTGCTCGCCATTTTGTAATTAAAAGGCGATGGCGTGATGTGCTGATGGTGATCGAGGTTGTTAATGGGCAATGGGGGAGAAACAGTTGTGATTTGACTAAGGATAAAAAACACATGATATAATATATTCAACCTTTCAGCTTACTATTGATCCATTCTTAACAAATAGAAACGGAACGAGAAGAAAAGAAGACGTAGATACAATTAGTTTGAAAGAACCAATTACGACCAAATTGGCGTTATCCGAAATTTATAGTAGCGCAAGCGCGAAAAACCTCGCTTTTTAGTTATGAGTTTAGTTAACTCACTTGCTTGTTGTATTGCTTTTTTTAAGGTTTAAGCCGCATCACAACCAGAAGGGTCATTAGTGGTATTGAACAAGGTATCTAAAGGGACAATGGAAGTGGCACGATTCTAAGGGGAGCCACGTTGCCATCCATGACTAAAAACCGACCGCCATCATGGACTCCACTGGCAACTCGGAGGGGGAAAAAATGACGGGTACAGTGATGACCACTGTTTAGCCCCCAAAGTGGATAAAAGGAACCCCAAAAATAAAGTAATACAGCTAAGACTAGATGAGTAAAATAGGTTAATAACGTATACCTACATGCTATATACAATCAGCAAAGTGAAATAAAACTACGACTAGATGTATAGAAATATATCACAGTTCAGATATCACAGATCGTAGTAGAGCTCAGCGGCCCTCAGGTGCAACAACAAGGATCGGACCTTGTGTGGTCCGGATAAAACATCAGCCCGCTGAGGGGGCTGATGCTGGACTCGGAGGTCCACAAGGGCTGGCCAGTCCTCCACAAAGTGGTGGATGGACAGATCACCCCCACCCTCCCACACACAACATCTCGAGCTTCTGCACTAAGCAGGTGTCTATGAGTAAGACGGGTATGGCCGGTGGCAATCGGTGGACCGCTATTCGATCCCTTCTTGGAAGTAGGCCTGGAGAAACGTCTCTATCACAATATTAGTGGAAAACTGTCAGATAATAACTAATTTTTTCAATCAATTCGGCAACGTTGAAATTTATCCAAGAGGTTCCTGGTTCCTAAGAAAGTCTAAATATAATTTAAGAAGGATTTTTGCCTCGCAATAGGCAAAACAATGGAGGAGGAATGATATACGGCCATATTGATAATATATCTAGAGAGTACCTCGAGTAATCGTGCTCTAGGTTGATATCCATTAGTACCGTAATCCTCTGATCATTTGTCTGGGGGAAATGACAACCTTCGTATCTTCATGTTCTTGTAAGTTATAGCCGTAATCAATAGGACTTCACTCGATCAAGTTCCAATACTCTCCTAGTTCAAATTTTTAATTCAACTCGCAAGATTCACTTAGCATAGTTGATCCTGGCCAGACTCATTTGGCTCAACATCTAGCAGCATAAATCACTACAGTAACCTTTTAGAACTGCTATCGGCCGGTGAGGAATGCGAGCGGAAATTTTCCCATCCTCTTCCCTCAAACCAGAGAAACCTCCCTTCCAACATGCTATCAAAGCTGCCAAGTTGAAGTGAAAAAGTGTTGGAGTGACCCCTGAGTGCACTGTCAAAACTCGGGTAATCTGTGTGCTCCTAACTGTCAAGTGAACCACCACATTCAACTATGATTCCAAATTAGTGAGTGGAGCATGCTCCGCCATTTGGGTGAGGTGAGTGTATACGTACACTCAGTTGGTGGCACGTAAAATGCGTACTGCGAAGTATGCGTACATGAGGAAACAGTAGCTATCGATGAAGGTAAGAGGTAAATTTGCCCAACTAATATGCATTTTTATTAAGGGATTGACTACTTGATGATGTTATGTATTTTTGAGATGCAAGCTTGCCTGCATTTAGACCATCAAACTATACACATTATTCTGATCTATAGGTTCAACTAATCTGAATTTTTACAAAGGGATTGACGACTTGATGTTATGCATTTTTGAGATGCGAGCTCGCTAGCATCCATACCACCAAAGAAATGTTTTTACGCCTGAGATTCCTCAGCTTCTGGTACTTGACCCCGCACACATCTTTCGCAAGATTCCTGGTGCACGCTTATTTCACTGTACGCATCTTTCGTGAATTCCGCTCAGGTTTAGAATTCCCCTCATTTCAAATTTCCGTCTTGCCACCCGCTAATACACATCTGTCGATAACCTCGGAGCCCACACTTGTTGCGTTCCCGTTATTGATGTTTTTTTCTCCATAAGACCCCGTTATGTTCCTCCACATCCAGACAACCTCCTACTATTTCACTTTTTAAAGCCCTGACGAAGGGAACACTCCAAACGACTCTTGTCTCGAGGTTGAATCGAAACCGTACAAAGAAAAACTCGACCTAAAAAAAACCAACGGCACCTCATGGAAAAACCCGCGCCACCTTCTAAATCTGAACACTAAATCTGTTACAGACACCAAGCACATGCTCAATAAATGGGTATAAATACCGCACCGCTCGCTCGGCTCCTGTATTTTTCTTCATATACAATTCGAAAGAAACGAAATAATTTCTCTAATATTATTATTTTTTAAGCTTACCGAGGGCATCTTTAAGACGAATCAAGTAGATCTTTAGAGGAAAAAAATCCGTGGACGAGAAAAATGGTTTTTGTCTGATGGAAGGCTGGAAAGCATGTGGTGCGCGTTTGGGCGACGAGACGTTTGACAGTTTTTTCATGCCACCGAGCTCTAAATCATTTCATAGGCTGCGTCAATTAGGTTTTTAAGAGGGGGAGGGGGTGGTGGTACATGAATGGTATTAATGTTAATAAACGTGTACGGCTTTCTTTGACGCTGTTGGACATGTGTGTTCCATGGCTGCTGCAATCAATTAGAAAAGGATAGGATAAAACTGGTGCGAATAAGTTCAGGTACCGCAAAGTAGGCAGACGTCACTAAAGACCAGGGGCATATTTCATGAAGCAACAAGTGACAAGTTAACAAGCCGATTTTATGTACAAGTGGTAAAAAATGAGGGTGCAATAGTTTCGTAAACAACTATAGCAAAACAAAAGGTTATGGTTATGGGTTTTTTTATGGCTACGAACCATAAAAGACCACTAAAGAGCTGACTGAGGAATTTTATAGAGTACTCTGATCATGCAAACGAATTGACATCCTTTTGACTGCGATACCTCTGATGATACCTAAATGTAGCAAGTTTTATTTTTTTATCGTGTTTTATACTAGTACCTTCCCTTTATCTGTGATATCTATGTTGATACCTGAATGTTGCAAGTTTTATTTTTTTATCTTGTTTTATAGTAGTAAATAATACCTTCCTAAAAGTTTTGACTAGCAATTTTTCTGTTATTGTAATATTTTTGTTGACATATAATGTCTTGTAATTATTTAGTTATTGTGATGAGGTATGTATTCAAATTTATTATTGACAATTTGTCATGCAAAAATTTGTAACGACAAACAAATATTTCATTCATTCATTCAAAATCTCCCAAGTACTTGTCATGGATGCAGAGGAAACAGTGACCAGGGGCCTATTTCATAAAACAACAAGTTAAGTACAAGTGAACAAGTTAACAAGTACAAGTAGGTACTTGTAATGCACGGTAAACTAGAACAAGTGTTTCACCAAAACAAGAGTACAAGTTAGTGTAGAAAAGTTACACTTGTAGAAAGCTAAGTTTACAAGTGTAGCAGATAAGAAATAATGGCGTGTGGGTACAAACGAATGAACGTCTAGCGGGATGCCGAAATTTTGTCAGCGAATCATAATATAAAATACACTGCCAAGGAAATGGCACATGAGCTTCCTCTTGACCTTCACTGTAGGTCACCATTAAATTCCAGAAAACTAGAAACGACCGGTTCTGGCATCAGGGAATTAATAAGGTGGGAAATTGGAAGCTGAATGGTACATATAATAAATAGGAAATTAACAAGGAAAATTAAGAAATTTTGTTTGCGCCTGCGCAGAGGCTACCGTTGATTCGATCATGACGGAACTGATAGGGGACCATGTAGAGCATATACCGCACGATCCCTAAAAATTTGAAGAAATCGCATCAAAATTGTGGAAATTGCGGCTGTTGCAAGGACCGTAACAAGAATATTTTGTTCACGCATGCGCAGAGCGTACCGCTAATGCAATTATGATGATTGTCTTATGGGACCTCAAGGGACCTTACCCACATCATCCCTGAAAATCTGACCGAAATCCGTTCAACATTGACCGAGTTATGACCGTCACAAGGAATTCACGTTAGCGCCTGTGCAGAAGCTACCGTTGATTCGATCATGATGAAGTTGATAGGGAACCATCTAGAGCTTAACCCGCACAATCCCTGAAAATTTGGTTAAAATCGGATCAAATTTGTGGAAGTTATGGCTGTTACAAGGAATGTGGACGGACAGACAGACAGACACGGAACCAAATTTGTTCAGGAGGCTTCTGAAACGCAAAATGCGTGTAGAAATTTTGATTTTGGAGCAAAAAATTTTTTTTCATTTCGAAAGTGAAAACAAAGCTTCCGCTGCCTAGCAGTCTCGGAAGCAAAAGGTGTTAAGTACATGATAGGATGTTTATCGTACATGACAAGGTATAGTGATTGGGGACAGACAAATTATAAACTGAAAAATGAAGAAAGTGTGTATTTGATTTCAACTTTTCTGATGACTGGCATAATCGGATTTTTCTCCTTCATTTATCGGAAATTATTAATCAGTCCATCAAGTTTTTAATGCTGCTAGGTTAGGAATGTCCTCTGTAACTTCGAGATCTCTTCAACTTCACATTGTTCTTCAATGATTGGGAGATCCTCAATACCCGATCAGAAAAAATTGCACAGGGCCACGGAGCATTAATTTGTACCTTTCAAGGGTCTCGGGAGCCGTCCAAAATCTCTCGTTTAACCTCAAAACTACCCACGAAATGAGCATTTATTCGTGGCCGAAAAAATCTTTGGCGTCTTCTACGCTGAATGCTTCTTTCTTGTCCATATTCTTCACCAGATGGATTCCCACGTATTACATCGAAAAATTGTCAACTCACAATGCTGGAAAATAGAGAGTTCCTGGTTACCACGTTTTTAGTTTACACGGTGCCCGTGAGCCATGATCAGCTGATCTGGAAACAACTGACAGCTGACGAATTAGTAGAAGTGGACGACGTGAGTAGGAGACCGCTTGATTGGCAACGCAAGATCGAGTCTTAGTTCGTCCTCGTTACCACGTCTTCTACACTTCGCCCGTAAATGTATAAACCCGAGGAAGGTTTCAGTGATAAGCGTATTCAGTTCATATTTTTCATATTAAAATTTATACTGATTAATATATTAAATATATTATTTAAAATATAAATTAAATATATAATTATATTAAAATATATACTAAATTTATTTATATACATCCTATTTTCACTCGAAGCAGTCCATTTATCGAGTGCCAAAAAACAACTAGTCAACAAATCAGAGGATAAAGGTTTCGCCGAAAAAACGGTATAAAATAATTTCATTCTAATCATATCTACCTTTTCATGATATCAAACATTAAACTTTTAAGATACGAACATGTAGGTATTATTTTAGTGAGTTTCCACACAAAATGCATATAATCTGGATATTGATACCATCCTTTATATCTACATACACCAATATTACTACTTACATAGTTGAGCTAGAACTTACTCGAACGATCGCCAAGACAAGTCGGACTGATGTGTCTTCAAGGTAAACCTGGAAACACGTCGAGCTCGTCTTTGCTCAATCAACTAGCGTGATATATAAGCTTACGAGGTCTAATACTTCACGCTGATTTTCATTGCACAAATAAAACGGCGGAAGGACGGACAACGGACTGATTCGATTTTTGAAATCCATGTACTATCTTAAAACGCAACAAAAATTTTTGGGAGCAGAGGTTAAAAAAATTGCTTATCCGATAACAAAGGTTCACTTTGCAAAGAACACTACGAATCGAAAACAGAACAATAAACCACATGATAATAAATTATGGAATCTGAGATCTGAATGAAGGAAAACAGAGTCGGAGAAATACAAGATGTCGGAATCTCGGAATCAGCTTCAGGTTACAAAATTGTGAAGAGATCGACGTGTGAAGACACATGAAACACCGTAGTAGCAGCCAGCGTTGTTAGCAAAATTTTGGTTCTCCCTAAATTCACGTACACCGTATTAAGACACAGTGGTAACCAGGAACTCTCTAATAACAAGTTACAGGTGAACGGACGTAGGTTAAAAATCGGCCATTTTTCTCAACTGTAAAACAGTGACTTGTTCAAAATGATGGGGAAATACTTGTAACTTGTCCAAATATGCCTGTACACTTGTTAATTTTCACAGAGCATTACAAGTCTACACTTGTACCTTTTTGAAACGCTTGCACACTCATTTTTTACAACTTGTACATAAAATATGCTAGTAACTTGTCACTTGTTGCTTTATGAAATAGGCCACTGAACCACGAGCTCAACTTCAAGAGAGGGGGGTTAATTAAACATGGACATGACCTGCTGAGGGATGAGTGTGCAAAAGTGGCGAGCTTGGCATGGTCTGGAGGGGCAACTGAACCGGTGCTTGATGAATAACTAGATGGAACACTAAGACTTGTTGCCGACATCCAAATACCTGGGGCCTATTTCATAAAGCCACAAGTGACAAGTTACAAGCCGATTTTATGTACAAGTTGTAAAAAATGAGAGTGCAAGCGTTTTGTAAAGGTACAAGTGTAGACTTGTAATGCACTGTGAAAATTAACAAGTTTACAGGCGAAGTTGTACAAGTGTTTCCCCATCATTTTGTACAAGTCATTGTTTTACAGTTGTAAAAAATGGCCGATTTTGACATTTTATGTCTTTACTATGGCACATAACTCAATAAGTGTGACGTTAAGGTGTGACGAAGAAAGCGTTATGAAAAATTTCTAATGATTTTCACGTACACCGATTCGTTGCTACGGAACTTTAACTTCGCTAGTTATCATCGTACAAAAATCGTTCACCACTCGTTGGATAGCTCTCGATTCACCTAACCATAATACGTTAACCACTGCGGAGTGCGTGGCCGACAAGCTGCGGTATGAGCGTGATAGTTTAAATCATTATTTACACACAGGTGATCATTCTCAATAATTTATATTGTGAACACGATTGCAAGCTTTATATAAATTAAGACATAATTTTAAGACCAAACAATTGATAAACGAATTATCTCTAGGACATGTACGAGTCTTGGAGATGAAGCTCGGACTGTGTTTATGTTTAAAAAAACTTTTATGAAGTGCACTCGTGAGTGGGTATATAAGAAGCTGTGTATAAGGCACCACCAGGTAGTACGAGGTACGTGCGGGAGGATGCGTAAAGACATAAGTCCCTCGTGGTTGCGTACTTGTACGAAAGTGTAACCGTTTGTGTTTTGATACATTCTCTAAGCCACATTCAGTTACTTTTGACACTGGTGACGTCAAAGCACCGGGGCAACTGAACCGGTGCTTGATGAATAACTAGATGAAACACCAAGACTTGTTGCCGACATCCAAATACCTGGGCTAACTGCCAAATTAATTTTAGCTACTAGCTGCATATAAAAATAAGTGGGTTCCTGCTTTCGTCCATATTCAAAACTTTTATCCACCAGCCAATCAGCCGATCCAATATCACTACGCTAAGACGTAGTCGGTCTGTCTCAAGAGGAATCATGTACCCATGAGTATAGTGGGATGGGGGTTGCAAGGTACTTTTAATAAGTTTTGACTGAATACACTCCAACTCTGGTTTTAAAAGATTGTTTGGACTTAATCGAGCTCCCAAAGATTTTCAACAGTTAATGGAAAACCTCTTGAGTGGGGAAGTGTGAAGGGACATTTGTTTTTATAGATGATATCTTGATATTTGGAGAAACCAAAGAGGAACATGATGCTAGATTACGCAAAGTTCAACATATTCTAAAAAATAATGGCATTGTCCTCAATGACAAAAAGTGTGAAATTAGGAAAAGTTCAGTGACCTTTTTAGGTCATGTCTTATCTGCAAATGGCATCAAACCAACATTAGATAGGGTAGACGCTCTGAAAAATTGCCACCCGCCAAGGAACCTTCCTGAGCTTCGGGGTTTTCTTGGTCTCCTTAACTATGTAAGCAGATTCATACCAGCTGTGTCAGAACTAACAGAGCCTCTTCGTAGGTTGACGCACAAAGAAGAGACATTTATTTGGACTGATGTTCACCAGGCTGCATTTGATCGAATTAAGAATCTACTTACTGCGGATATATCTTTGGGGTTTTTCGACCCAAAAGATGATACCATAGTTATGGCAGATGCGGGACCACATGGGCTTGGAGCTGTACTGCTCCAGTTGGATAAGAAAGGGACTCCTAGAATAATCTGCTATGTCAGCCGCAGCCTATCTGATGTTGAAGGTAGATATTCTCAGTCGGAAAAAGAAGCCTTAGCTCTTGTGTGGGCATGTGAACGATTGAAAATATATCTGATTGGTAAACAGTTCAAATTATACACTGATCAACTCAAACATTTATCAAACTCCATGGATACATAATTAAACGGAGTACTCTTGAACACTACAAACTCCTCCCAATATCTCAAGCTCCATGCCTCTGACGCATATATTAAAGAAGATCCAACCAGAGAATCAAAAATCTTACAGGCTGATGACTCCCAGCATTGACATTTACTGCTAGCAAGGACCTGACGTGCTACTCCCCACGCCCACAAAGCCTTGGACTTGAAGACTTTCTGAGCCTCGGAAAACACTCCCGTCGAAGTAAACGGCACCCCCCAAATATACGTATTCCCAGTTTTATTCCCAATCTCAAACGTAAGGTTTTTATCTATCCCAGGTTTCTTACAAAAGCAAACAACTTTTGTTTTACTGGCATTCATTACTCAAGGGCCATGGACTCTGAAAATACATATAATGCCATCAACTTATTCTCAATATCTTTACACGAGTCCCCGAATAACACAGCATCATCAGCAAATGTTAACAATAATATATTGCTACTTCCATCAATATTTATACCATCTAAGCCCTTACTACGAATGAACCTCTCTAGACCATCCAGGTATAAGGCGAAAAGTTTTGGACTTACTGAATCTCCCTGTAACACCCCAAAACAAACCCTATAGAAGCTTGTCAGTCCTTTCCCCACCTTAATAGCTACCTTTGCAACACTGTATAAAGTCATCAAAATCCTGAGGATTTTGCCTCTAATTCTGATTTCGGACACAACGTTCCAAAGCATTTGGTGGGGAAGAGAACCGAATGCATTTTTATAATCTACAAAAGCACAGTATAGCCTTCCTCCAGTACGTTGTAGCCGAAGGTTGATCAATGCATTAAATACCAAAATATATACCCGAAAGTGGAAAAAATGCTTCCACTATCTATAGGTAGACTCACAGGCAATATATTCGCCCATAAATATTTTACATCACTCGTTCATTAAATCACATCTTTCGACTGAGGGTGGTACTGCCCACCCACGAGGAGAAAAAATCGCTCTCGAAAAGGGACGCCCTAATTGATCGATGCAGATCGTGAAATTCCAAACTGTCGTCGGTGCATCCTGATCGCCCGTCCAAAACCGGTTTTTAGTCACGCATTCTTAATCCCTAACATTTGCGATCAATCCGTCCTTCTTTTAACGATGACTTCCGAAAAAAATCCTCCTAATATGGCTAATGACGTCATTTAAACCAAATTGCACCGCTATCGAATTAATCGAGACGAAAAACAAAAAACTTTAATATCGCGGAAAGAAACTAAAATCAGGGAAGGGGTTTCTTAAAACGTACATTTCTCACGGTCCGGAAGGTATTTTAAAATAAGAACCCGAGGAAAGCTCATGATTATTCATTTTGCCGTTCCTAAATCGTGTATCTCCGTGAAAAATTGCGGTGTTCGAATCATTTTCTGAGACCTTGGAAGATATAGGCGGCATTTTTCCGCCTAGCGAGGTGCATTCCGCGGCGACGCGTTTTTCTCTTTTTTGTTGTGAGATGAGGGGGACCCCTGACTCGAGTTTCATTTTCTCAAGTTGTGTCGTACAGGTGATATTTTTGCAAGGTTCAAGCCGGATCGGGTTGTCGTAAAAACCGCGACCTACAACGCTAAAACTTGGGACTGTTCACACATGGATTTTATGTTTCAGACCTCGAATTCGGAGACGGAGTATAAAAACGCTGCAAATTATTTCACAAAGGTTTATTATTTTTTCAATTGAGTATGATCGTAGTTTTAGTTGGCTTGCGTACGTCATAAGGCCCGTCCAGACTCCTCGGCGTGTCCTATTTCGAGTTGCCTCAACCTATACTTCTATAATTATATACGCATGTTTATATTTCTCGATTTGAGCTCCTATCTATTCAAATAGTTATTGCCTTAATAATATCATTATCTAAGTACGTACGAAAATTCGAGAGGATATGTTATTAAATATGCGTAGGAAAAGCATTGGTATTAACACACAAATATGACCTAGAAAAAAAACATATAATCATGCTTCGAAGGAACGCTGTACCCACCTCATGATGCCGCCGTGTATTATATGGGTATAACACGACAAAGTAATAAATATTCATTCTCCTACACCCCTCTGCTACTCCCCTGGTCACCCCAGACACCACCAGGTGCCGCGGCGCCTCCTCACACCCCACCCCCCGCTCACCCCCCTTAACCACCAACCGTGACCCCCTGCCAAGCGTGCCAGTCTAACACTCTAAGCCTCGAAAAAGACACTTTTTCGCCCGATTTTGGCCCATAGCATCTATGAGAGTAAAGCGATTAGGACCAAACGTCGTTAGGATTAAACGTTAGGACCAACTAGACCCCAAATGGAGTCTATGTGTGAAAGAACGGGTTTTTTTAAGTCAATTCTTAGGCCTTTTATGGCCCGGACGGCAAACGGCGGACGGCGGACGGACATTTAAAATTTGGATTCTACGCACCTTGAAACGTAAAGTGACAAAGTTTGAGGGGGGGTTATAAAAATGTTTTGCTACACGATCACATAGGCTTATTATTGGAAATGATAAACCAAAAGTGGTTGCAATCATTTTTACAAAATTAACTGAAGGATTACCTGTATGTAAACAATTATTCAGACAATCACAATTATACCTCAGATTTTTGGCCACGCACTGCGCAGTGGCAAATACGGTTAGGTAAATCGAGAGCTTTCCAACGACTGACGACCGATTTTTGAACGATAATAAATGCCTAAGAAACAGCTCCGTAGCAACGATTTCTGATAAACACCAGAAAATCAAAAAATGTACCTAACACTAAGAGAGTTTTTGGCGACTTCAACTTAACGTCACCCGTTACCGTAGTCTTGAGGGAGCAAATGAAGATGCTAACCCAAATGGAACCGGGAGAACAGTTGCCTTAATAAATTTTTATGTCACGTTAACGTTGGGTGGGCAACGCGATATTTTCCCCCCAGCTGTCTTGTTGTCCACTGGTTGACTATTTAATTTCTTCATTTCAATATGAAACGCCAGTTTTCAATCCTAAATCCGAATTTCAAGTTAATTTCAGTACAAATTCGGGCTGATTTCTCATTTTTAGTTGTAAATTCGTAAACAGAGCATAGATTTAACGCAAAGATTACAAGCCACAAGTGTGGAACACCGCGGTTTAGTTGCACTTATAGGTCGTTAGTCGTTACTAACTTCACGAATGAAAAAGTATTTATCTCTATGACAATGAAGCAGGATTTTACCTGACACAATCATCAGTGGAGGCAGTACTTCATGCAATGTTCAAAAGAAAACAGCTGAGAGATCAGGCAAACTAAGAACAATGCTGCGAAGAATTAGGTAGTGTCTTAAAAGTCCGGTTTCTCATTGAAAATATGTGAAATAATAATAAAAACAAGGCTGTAATCGACCAAATAGAGCTTACGTGCAAAAGAACGAATTGTTTTCGATCGAGTTGAAGGCTAGTGAGGACGGCGGAGGCGGACTTCAGATATCAGATTCGGTTTCTACACGCCTTGAAACGTAAAATAACCAAGTTTGGGAGGCGTTCAAAAAACCTAGCCGCTACTTCAACATAATTAGTATATAGGTAATGGTGCATTTGAAAAAAAAAAAAACTAATTATTATTTACTTCACCAGTATTCAAGTAATTATGAGGCTCCCAGTAGTGTTAATTTACTGGAAGGTTAGGCTGGTGTCGTGTGCCTTTAGGTCCCCAAACGGGTGACGTTATATGAGCCATTCTAACGTACGACGTTGCTAACGTCCCCTCAAGGTTACGTACTCTTGGGGACGTTAGGGTGATGTTAAGGGTACGTTAGTGATCACCAAAAACTCTATTTTTCGGTAACGTAACGGAACACTTTTCGATTCTATTAAAGACACAAAATGTCAAAAAACCAAGTAGTAAAGACACAAAATGTCCAAAACCTAAGTTGACCTATTGCGATTGTCACAAAATTTGTACTATACGATTGTAACATTTAGCCAGACCAAGAAAAAAATATTATTTTACATTTAAATATGGTATTATTGCAGTCAGGCTGCAAATCGTGATGTTTTAACTTATATCATCAGATTTTCGTTATTCTTCTTTTGTTCAACTAGGAATTCGATCTAGTTTCGGAGGGCGTACCAGGAGTTCAAAATTTCATTATGGAAGGGGGTGAATGGAGGGGGTAATAGTAATAAATCATGATGTTTCAACTATTCTCGTCAGATTTTCGTGATCATTTTTGTTTAAATTATGAATTTGGTCTAGTTTTGGAAAATATGTCAGGAGTTTGAAATTTCATACTGGAAATTTTATGATGGGAATTTACTTTCAGTGGAGGGAGTAAACAGGGGGGGGGGGGGGGAATGGTAATTCCAAGAAATCATGATATTCTTGTTTTTACTCTTATTTTAACTATCACAATAATTATATAAAATCCACTCATAGGGACGTCCCTGTAATGCATGCATTACTTAACAATGTGTTTCAATTTTATTAATTTATTCTCTTTTGTTAGGTACCATCGTCTAATTACACTTTGATAATGCACATGCACTCAGTTTAATAAGTAATTACCACTGGCCATACCCGTCTTACTCACAGACACCTGCTTAGTGCAGAAGCTCGAGATGTTGTGTGTGTGGGGGTGATCTGTCCATCCACCACTTTGTGGAGGACTGTCCAGCCCTTGTGGACCTCCGAGTCCAACATCAGCCCCCTCAGTGGGTTGAGCCAGACGAGGTCCGATCCTTGTTGTTGTACCTGAGAGCCGCTGAGCTCTACTACGAACTGTGATATCTGATCTGTGATTTATTTATGTAGGTACCTCAGTCGTAGTTTTATTTCACTTTGCTGATTGTATATAGTAGCATGTATATATATAGGGTGGTTCAAAAAAAAAAAAAGTTCTGGGATTTCTTGTCCCCATTGTTTTTTTGCTTCCTCGGTATGTCAGGATGACCCCCCCTAAATTTTTAGCAAAAAATATTAATCCTAACCACTTTACCTGGGTCGATTTTGGCCAGTTATCGATCGCTATCGTAAACCAACCTCTAAATTGGTGCCGAGGTGATGATTTGAAGGATTGATTTAAATTTTTTTGGGTTAATTTATGGGTTTTTTGCATGCGCTGAACACAATGAAGTTATTTATTTACGCTCCGTCCACTAGTTATCCGGCTAACTGGTAGAGGGCGCTGCTTGAAGATAAGTAAAAATCGAAAATTTCACCGAAAATGCTGTCGCCTGGTTAAGAATTGTACTAGAAACATGCTATTATGGTCGGATAATATGCTTTGGCATGTTCTGAACATGATTCCGTTTTTTACTATACCTTTCCGCCGATGGTTGCTTCGTTTATCGGCCATAAACCTCAAATTAATTGTAGGGTAATAGACAAATTCACCCAATTATGTCGCGTTTATAATTTAAGGTCCCAAAAATACCTTGTGCCGATGAAATTTGGTATTTTCCAGAATACTCGGTACAAAGCCGTTGGTAATGTGGCAAGGACTTGAACCAGCATTGTACTTATTTGCTTAATGACCCGATACCATTGTACAAGCTTTTACACCTGACCGATACCGCTGACAATAGCTAATCCTACGCTCAAACGATCCAATCACAGTTCAGAAAATTCAGAGCTACGAATTTGACCCCGGGAAACCGATAGAAACCAAGGAATTTTACAGAAAAATGGGGAAATTTAGCTATTTTCTCCATTTTGCCTCTATATTTGGCAAATAAGTACAATGCTGGTTCAAGTCCTTGCCAAATTACCAACGGCTTTGTACCGAGTATCCTGGAAAATACCAAATTTTATCGGCACAAGGTATTTTGGGACCTTAAATTATCAACGCGACATAATTTCCGGTGAAATTAGGGTGAATATGTCTATTACCCTATAATTAATTTGAGATTTATGGGCGAAAAACGAAGCAATCATCGGCGGAAAAGTTCAGTAAAAAACGGAATCATGTTCAGAACATGCCAAAGCATATTATCCGACCATTTTACCATGTGTCTAGTACAATTCTTAACCAGGCGACAGCATTTTCGGTGAAATTTTCGATTTTTACTTATCTTCAAGCAGCGCCCTCTGCCAGTTTACCGGATAACAGTGGACGGAGCGTAAAATAAATAACTTCATCGTGTTCAGCGTGTGCAAAAACTCATAAATTGACCCAAAAAATTGAAATCCGTCCTTCAAATCATCACCTCTGCACCAATTTAGAGGTTAGTTTACGACGGCGGTCGATAACTGGCCAAAATCGACCCAGGTAAAGTGGTTAGGATTAATATTTTTTGCTAAAAATTTAGGAGGGTCATCCTGACGTACCGAGGAAGCAAAAAAACAATGGGGACAAGAAATCCCAGAACTTTTTTTTTTTTTTTTTTTTTGAACCACCCTAATGTACATAGTTATTAGTGTATTTTACATCTAGTATTAGTTATATTACTTTATTTTTGGTTTTTTTTATCAACTTTGGGGGCTATACAGTAGTCATCACTGAACCCCTCATTTTTTTCCCCCTTCGATTAGCCTGTGGAGTCCATGATAGCGCTCATTTTTAGTCAAGGATGGCAACATGGCTCCCCTTAGAATCGTGCCACTTTCAGTGTCCCTTAAAAACCCTTGTTCAGTGCCGCTAATGACCTTTCTGGTTTAGTTGCGGCTTAAACCTTAAAAAAATTAATTAATAATAATCTACGTTAATAAATATAAATAAACATTCTGTTCGTAAACCAACGAATTTTGAGGGGAAATGAATTTGTTTTTCCGTGGTCGATTATAAAGGTTTATTATTGAAAATAATAAACCGAAATGGTGGTTTAACTAAGATACGTAGAGTTGGATTCCAGGTGTAGGTACTTCACGTCTATTAGAGATCTGAAAGGACACATATATCCGACATTGTCTTTCTCCCACCTTTTTTGTGGACTCCGCACGGAGGTGGAACCTCAGTGCAAATGTTGACTTTGAAGAAAGTTTTGTTTCAAAAAGTCCCGTCCGTCTGTTTGCCTTGATAATTCTCAGGAAGCGCCTATACTACCAAGGCAGGCGAGATTTCAAAAAACCCGAGCCGCCTCCCTAAACAACAACAAAAATATTAAAAAGAAAAAGGGGGATGACCTGGAGGCGTTACTCTTATGACCTCGTTGAGAGCACCCTCGTGCTCCAGTTCAATTCGGTCCATCTCTGAACATAAGACAATGACATCAGTACAGTCCAGGAACTAGAGAAGCTGTACCGGTGATGATTTTTGGTACCGTAAAGTCGATTAGAACTTAGCCGTCACAAAAAGAAAACGCCTGCCAAGTTGGGTGTTGCACATAGCTTCCTCGTTTACCTATCATGAATGTATAGATCGTTGAAAAGTTTTAAATTATCTTGAAAAATTCCATAGCGGAAAAGAGTAAATCAAGAAGTTGCGTGAAATGTCATAACTGGTCAATTAAGAAACGAAAAAGTCCAGTCATGCAGCATGACCCCATGAGCGAATTTTTGAAGAAATCTTCGATTATTCCGATTTTTGACTGATTTTTCAACTTTAAAGT
>CM061043.1:98025907-98036385 GCA_030762985.1 Adelphocoris suturalis
GTTTCACCATCGTATTGAGCACTAACAAATCTATAAAATGAGGTGTAAACCACTCGGCTAAAAGTGGAAAATATTTTTCCGAAGTATGTATTCAATACTCCCCCTTCGGGTAATCCAAAATTTTTGAATTTGACATTTTATGTCTTTGCTTTGGCACATAAACAAAAAAATCGTTACGAAAACTGTTGACGAAAATTGTCCCAGTTGGTTTTCTGATGATTTCCGCTTACAACCGAGTCGTTGCTAGGGAAATGGTACTTTCGTCGTTTTTCACCCCACAAAATTCGTTGACCATTCGTTCGAAAGCTCTCGATTTATCCAACCATATTATGTTAACTACTGCGAAGTGCGTGGTTCTTAAAGCTAATTTCTATGCTTTACACTCTAGGAAGCTGTAATTTCGTATGTAGCCTCTTTAGGACATTTACTTGACGATGCCCAGGGTCCGGATCAGCTGAGTGGCTCTTAAAGCTAATTTCTATGCTTTACACTCTAGGAAGCTGTAATTTCGTATGTAGCCTCTTTAGGATATTTACTTGACGATTCCCAGGGTCCGGATCAGATGAGTGGCTCTTAAAGCTAATTTCTATGCTTTACACTCTAGGAAGCTGTAATTTCGTATGTAGCCTCTTTAGGACATTTACTTGACGATGCCCAGGGTCCGGATCAGCTGAGTGGCTCTTAAAGCTAATTTCTATGCTTTACACTCTAGGAAGCTGTAATTTCGTATGTAGCCTCTTTAGGATATTTACTTGACGATGCCCAGGGTCCGGATCAGATGAGAGGCTCTTAAAGCTAATTTCTATGCTTTACACTCTAGGAAGCTGTAATTTCGTATGTAGCCTCTTTAGGACATTTACTTGACGATGCCCAGGGTCCGGATCAGCTGAGTGGCTCTTAGAGCTTGCATACGAGTCTGCAACTAAAGGCATAAAATGTCCCAATGTGTTGCAGACTCGTATGCAAGCGTTTCTTATGATTTATAATCACAACTCTAAAAACCTTGATTTCTTTTTTTCTGATTTATATGTTTAAAATCTAGCACTAGGCCTGGAAGTGGAATAGAAGTGTGCTCAACACAAACAATATAATACTTCGCGCAACAATTTGTATCGTTTGTCAAAGTATAGTTGCGTCTCTTAAAGACAGCCCTTGAGGATGTCTGAAGGCAGAACTAATGGATTTGATATTCAGTTACCGGACTTATTTCGTAGGTCGCTGATCCGTGTCGACAACACCTGACGGTACAATACAAAAGTATCCTCTGCCGCATCTGCTGCCTCACTCACACTCTCTTCACCATTCACGTAAATACGCCTCGCGCCCACGCACACGTCCTTCCGTCATTTTCCAATTTCGGTCGCTCCGCTCGAGGCACACTGTGGGAGCCTCAGTTGACTTCTGCCCTCAGCGATCCCTCCCGATGATATTGCGGTCTCATCCGTTTTAAATAATCACGAGGTTAAACCCTCCAGATGCGACTTTTTCCATATTAATCGCGGGAACGGGCTGCAATGAGATTATTAGGTGGAATTCGTTAAAATGCCTCTCACCTCCCCAGTTGTTCAGTGCGGTTGTCCAGTCAAATGAAACCAAATAATGCGTGGACAAGCCTGAGAACTAGAGACCCCCACTTTAAAAAATTAAAAGTCCTCTTTAAAAAAAGGATCTTACTAAACAACTCGTAAACGAGTTCCACTATCTGCTTTACAAGCAGATACCATGTTACATGGATATGTCTTTGATTGGGGATTTCATAACGGTTGTCCTCGAGAGTTGTAAAAAAAATCCTTTAACTTTAAACAAATCCCTGGACCGCATCCCGACTAATTCCAACAAAACAACGGTTTACTTATAGAAATGTTGAAAAGAACTTATAGAGAGAAGCCACTACAATGAGTTGTTGTTAACAGTCGACTGTTGTCAAGAGGATGAAAATGTTTCCTATGGCCCATATTCTCGTGACGTCACGCCTCAGCCTGCATGGAGTTGGTTTGAGTGTCCGCCATGTAGAGTCACATTAATGGTAGCAACCTTGTCATTTCTCAACAGTTTTGCTTTGCAAAAGCACATTCGTGTACGCTTCTGACGATGTTGTAGTAGTACAAAGTGGCAATGTTGCAGTGATACAAAATAGTTAGTAAATCTAACTGTAATAATCATGCCTAGCTGTGCGGTTGTTGGTTGTGCCCAACGATACCGATCTGGTGAACGAGTGCGATAACTCAGAGTTATTATATTTCGGCTTTTGCCTTTGTCAAATAGAAGAGTAATTCATACATATGAAAAAGCGTTGAACTGTAGGATTCGTTTCAGAACGCCTCAAAACGGATGTCTGAAAAGGGATTTGCGAAAATTTTTGAGACATTGAAATAGATCCATTTTCCACAAAATTTCGCTACAACTATAATTCAGACTCATCAATATTGGTAGTCAACTATTTCTATACGTCTAGATTTGTACAGACTCACGATGGGTTTGAACAGGTAAACAGTTAAATAGGGGCCTATCTATCACAGTGAGCTAAATTTTTAGAAGTCCTCACACAAAAAGGGAGGGAAGGGGGCATACCTTCTATCTGGAAGGCCTTCCCAGACCTGTAGCACAGCAGTGTCAAGCCCCTTCCGTTTTACTTTCTGCAGTAGCCCTTCAATTTCCTCATCAGTGGCTGTTGGCAATTGACGACGTTTCAAAGCGAGGTTTTTTAGGCGAAATACTGGCGTCATTAATCAGCTCATTCCACTTCGCCCCAGCAGATCTTAAATCCGAGTCTTTGATTTTGCACATTTTGGATGAGGTTTGCGCAGGTAGTAACCAAGTATTGGTTGTGGATGTAGACGTAGTTGATCTTTTTTTTTTTTTTGCCGCTACGTACGCCAAATAAAAAAGAATCGCGCCAATGTGTGAACAAACTTCACCAGCACCTGCCATACAACTGCAATGTCCGGAAATCACCTCCCCATTTTTCTTCAACAAAATCCAGCACTTCAGTGGGGTCTGGTTCAAACTTTGTAAATGAATAACCTGTGGGGAAAAAAAAAAAAAGAATAAATAAAACGAAGATTCCTCAAATGTCTGTACTGCGGTGTAGCTCTTAGACACTGTTCAGGCAGTTTCATCAACTACTTACCTACCTACTTTTATACGATCAAGTTACAATTATTGAGGAAGGTTTTTGTAGTTTGTACATGTTTTATTGATGAATTAAAGGATAGATTTGCAGTTGATTGGTGTAAACAAGGCAGGTTGATACACCAAGAAACAAAACTGCTTAGGTACGTCCGTACCTACCTACGATGCTCTAGTTTATCAAAAGTAAACAAAGTAGGTAGGTTGTTCTCTGCTATTCAGACGAATGAAACTGCAGAATACATGTACTGCTGTTCAGACGAATGAAACTGCAGTAGGTACATGAACATCATAATTAATAATAAATGGAAAGTAGGTATGCACACACTTACCTTCCCGAAGGCGAGAAGCTTCCCATCTGGCAGAGATCTTGTTGCGACTCCGTTCACATGACCGCTTGTAATGTAATTGTGGGATTCAAGAGATTTGAAATTTTTTAGTTGCTTTAAAGAATAATAGTCAGTTCTGAATACTAGATAGTCCACTATATCTTCCCGACTGATGTCTGGAACTTCTTCTTCCTTGAACGTGAACTCCCTAACACACATTTCAAACGGATCAGAACCGCACATGTTTATCTTATGTTCGTACCGTTTTAGGTCGTCACCTGACAATAACTTAACGTAGTTCTCATAAAACTTACCACGTTCCATACTAAAAATAATATTGAAACATTTTGATCGGAAATATTGACTAGGAAGGGTAACACTAAGTTATTCAGTACGTCAACTTGCGTCGGTACCGTCAACTAATGGCGCATTTTCGTATAGTTTGCTCGTCACCATGACAACAAGATGAAATAACTTGATTTCGCCTTGCCTCGATGTAAGGATGCGCTAGTGTCCAAGTCTCGAGAATATCACCCATTAGGGTGGTTCAAAAAAAAAAAAAAAGTTCTGGGATTTTTGGTCCCCATTGCGTTTTTGCTTCCTCGGTATGTCAGAATGACTCTCCTAAATTTTTAGCAAAAAATATTAATCCTAACCACTTTACCTGGGTCGATTTTTGCCAGTTATCGACTGCTATCGTAAACCAACCTCTAAATTGGGGCCGACGTGATGATTTGAAGGACGGATTTCAATTTTTTTAGGTCTATTTAGGGGTTTTCGCATGCGCTGAACACAAAGAACCTATTTATTTTACGCTCCGTCCACTAGTTATCCGGTAAACTGGCGGAGGGCACTGCTTGAAGATAGTAAAAATCGAAAATTTCACCGAAAATGCTGTCGCCTGGTTAAGAATCGTACTAGAAACATGCTATTATGGTCGGATAATATGCTTTGGCATGTTCTGAACATGATTCCGTTTTTTACTATACTTTTTTACTTCGTTTATCGGCCATAAACCTCAAATTACTTGTAGGGTAATAGACAAATTCACCCTAATTTCACCAGAAAATTATGTCGCGTTGATCATTTAAGGTCCCAAAATACCTTGTGCCGATAAAATTTGGTATTTTTTTTATGTTTCGATATTTCATCGTGTTTTATTTTTTTTTTTTTTTTTTTTTTGTTTTTTGTATATTTTTGTTATGTTATTCTCGTTAAAATGTTATGTTTTGTGAAACTAAAATTATAGTACATATTATTTTCAATTATACTGCTTCATTTTTTATTGAACAATCCAATCACAGTTCAGACAATTCAGAACTATGAATTTGACCCCGGAAAACCGATGGAAACTAAGGAATTTTACAGAAAAATGGGAAAATTTTAGCTATTTTCCCCATTTCGCCGCTATATTTGGCGAATAAGTACAATGCCGGTTCAGGTCCTTGCCAAATTACCTACGGCTTTGTATCGAGTATCCTGGAAAATACCAAATTTTATCGGCACAAGGTATTTTGGGACCTTAAATTATCAACGCGACATAATTTCTGGTGAAATTAGGGTGAATTTGTCTATTACCCTACAAGTAATCTGAGGTTTATGGCCAATAAACGAAGTAAAAAAGTATAGTAAAAAACGGAATCATGTTCAGAACATGCCAAAGCATATTATCCGACCATAATAGCATGTTTCTAGTACAATTCTTAACCAGGCGACAGCATTTTCGGTGAAATTTTCGATTTTTACTATCTTCAAGCAGTGCCCTCCGCCAGTTTACCGGATAACTAGTGGACGGAGCGTAAAATAAATAGGTTCATCGTGTTCAGCGCATGCGAAAACCCATAAATAGACCTAAAAAAATTGAAATCCGTCCTTCAAATCATCACGTCGGCCCCAATTTAGAGGTTGGTTTACGATAGCAGTCGATAACTGGCAAAAATCGACCCAGGTAAAGTGGTTAGGATTAATATTTTTTGCTAAAACTTTAGGAGAGTCATTCTGACATACCGAGGAAGCAAAAAACGCAATGGGGACCAAAAATCCCAGAACTTTTTTTTTTTTTTGAACCACCCTAATCACCCATAGAGTGGAGAAAATGATGCTATTGCTTTACGTTAAGAATATTGTAACCGGCTTATTAAAATTGTTCATAGTCCAATCAACGTAGTTTAGGAATGTAACCAGGTACGTAAGGAGGGGGAAATTGGTAGATTGAGATGTGAACATTTATCACATAAATCAAGCGCTTTCCAACTTGAAACCGCGCTTTCCGATGAAACCTGCGGAAGTTCCATTCCCCTAGCAACGGCTGGGTTGTACGTGAAAAACACTGAAATTGTGACACAAATTTTGCGTCACGGAAATTTTTGGTTGACCCCCCAGAGCAAAGACATATCCATGTCAAAACAAGCTATCATTTTAGTCGAATAACAAAACATAAAAGTCCAACCTTAAAAGCACTCCTGTTAGCGAATTTTTGAAGAAAATTAAGCTATTGCTCTCGCCTCAAAATTGGTAGAATGTGAATTTTTGAAAAAAAAATATGCAGAAATCCGTTTCAGGCTATTCTGAATCATATTCTGAAGTTTAACGCATTTTTTTATGTATGTATATATGTATATATGTATGTATATATGTATGTATGTATGTATGTGTCATTCCAGACGATAACTGTCCGTAGAATTGTGCTAGAAACTTCAAACAAATTTTAAAATGTTAAGGGCACAAAACGAAAGTTCGAGTTCGTTGGCCAGCTTGATCGAATTACATCTTTGGGTTGAAATTTTCAAAAATGTAGTCAAAAATTTCAAAATAGCCTGTTTTTTGCGATTTGTCGTGCGAAATAATTTTTTCAGCATACTAACATGTGGTATATTCTAACATGTGGTATATTCGGAATCAGCGTAAAATTTCCTATAAGAATATGTATCAAGTTTTCAAAAATTTCAAAGTTGAAAAATCAGTCAAAAATCAAAATAATGCCGTTCGCTGGTTGTAAAAATCGGTAATATTCTTCAAAAATTCGCTCATGGGGTCATGCTGCATGACTGGACTTTTTTCACTTCATACCATAAGTATGGGAGTCCTTGCGGTTGGTGCAATGCTGATTATTGTGGATTGTAATCTAAAATTTAGCTTTAAATTAATCTGTATTTAATACAAATTATGGACCTGATCAAAAATTTTATAGTATTCAGCTATGCTGATTATTATCTTGTACAATAGGGTGCTATTTTGAGAAAGGCCGAATTTTGATGAACTCCACCCAAAATTTGATTTAAAATGTCAAAAAACGACCCCTTAATTTTTTCAGATTTTTTGCATAACAAAATCCTACGCCGGTAGCTCGATTTTGGTTTTTGGAATACGCTTTTTTTTCCAATATCAGACTTTTTAATATAACTTTTACGAACTTGTTTGTAAAATTGTGAAACTTCGTATACCTACGTTTTTGGGGTCGCTGAACTCGAATATGCAGTCAAAACAAGTATACACCAACAACTTTTGATAGTTTGGAATCTCAAAATCGTCAAAATAATGTCAAAAACGCTGCAAATTATTTCACAAAGGTTTATCATTTTTTCAATTGAGTATGATCATAGTTTTAGTTGGCTAGCGTACGTCATAAGGCCCGTCCAGACTCCTCGGCGTGTCCTATTTCGAGTTGCCACAACCTATACCTACTTCTATAATTATATACGCATGTTTATATTTCTCGATTTGAGCTCCTATCTATTCAAATAGTTATTGCCTTAATAATATCATTATCTAAGTACGTACGAAAAGTCGAGAGGATAATTATGTTATTAAATATGCGTAGGAAAAGCATTGGTATTAACACACAAATATGACCTTGAAAAAAACATATATTCATGCCTCGAAGGAACCCCACCACAAGGTGCCGCGGCGCCGGCGCCTCCTATCACTCCACCCCCCCCCCCCCCCCCCCCGCTCGCCACCCCTCACCACCCACCGTGACCCCCTGCCAAGCGTAGAAAGCAGCCAATAGAAACCTAATGACAATAAATAGAGATGGAAAATATATTAGCCAATTGGACTAATAACTTTAAGTTTTATTATCCATGTTTTGTTTTTATTTAAAAACTACCTCATTTGCAAATATATTGGAATCAATTTTTTGTAAGTATAAGTTCTATGTTGTACAAAAAAATTTGAATATATTACTAGTTCAAGAGGAATTTTTTTTGTTCACCAACAGGTAAGTTAGGTATTATGAGCCGATGGTATCGGTATCGTGAATCGGGAATCGATTTTTTAGGTATCGGTATCGGGAACCGATAAATTTTGGTATCGACTCATCTCTAATATATTATATTATATCTATGTGTGTGGGTGCGTGTGTGTGTTGTTTACTCTATGCAATAAGTGCTCAACGTGCCTAAAGAAGTTTTTACTTCAAAAATGTCTCGACAACTGCCATTCCACCATCAACTTACTTTCAAATAGGTTGTTACGTTATCCAAAAACAGATAGGTACGAGGAATATCCCTTCAAACCAAGTGCTTCGTTTCTACCCTAAGGTACTTGAAGTGGCTTACCTGAAGAAGACTCGGGGAATTCCAGATAACTGAAGTAGGCGGAAAGAAATCGAATAGACGCGTTCAACTGGGTCGTAGAAAGCAGCCAACAACCAAATTTGATTGGAATCAGGAAAACTTGCTATTTAACTGGAAGCGTTTGGTGCGGTTTGAGATCTTTCCAAGGAATGGCGGAGGAAGGTTCGCGGATCGTGTAGCGGCGGAGGGGGGGGGGGGGGGGGGGGGGGGGGGGGGGGGGGGGGGAGGTCGGGACGCGAGCACACGGGCAGATCCACACGGAAGGTATTAACTCAATCTTGGAATCAAAATGGGAATAAATCGTATCCCATTTCTAGGACGCTACCCACTGTTCCCGAAAATTCCCAGCAACTATGAAATGACCTAACTACCTAATTTTTATTTTTCACATTCTTTGATCGATCGTAATGAACATCGTCACTAGGCTTTCCTAAACCAAAAAGTAATATTCGCGGATCGCGTAGGGTGGTCGGAGCGAGGGGCGGCGGCGGATCCACAAGGAAGGTATAGGTACCTACCTATCATATCGCCTCCGGGAAGAAATAAACGGAAGTATCTCGTTTCTAGGACGCAGCCGTTTCAAGTTCACTCGTTCTAACAACCTAACTTAACAACCTAACGATCGTGGAGAGGGTGGTCGCATTGTAATAGTGATGAATACAAATCGATGTAAGATTCGATTAAATCAACTTTTTTCTAAAAAATCGAAGACTAGATTTTTTTTAGAAAACTCAATTTTTTTTTTTTTTTTTTTTTTTTTTTTTTTTAGCAAAGTTGAATGGACAATTTATAGCGTTGGTACCTATACCACCTGGTTGGTACCTATATAGCTAACACTCAGAAAACAGTATTAGGAACTAAGAACTCATGAAGGATCAGTTTCAGTTTTTTCACAACTTCAAATAGAGTTAGGTACCAGCATAAACGAAATTGTGTTCCCTTCCCTCAGTAGGTACCTATATTTTCGGTCAGTTTTATTCCATAGAACCAAATGATCCAAGGAACATAATAGGAAGGGCATATTGTAAGTTTAACAAGGATCAGGTATTTTTAGTCTATGGCCTGGTGCTAGGGGCCATAATTATCTACCTACCCTTTTCTCACTCAGCTTTTCAAGAAATTTGGAAGCAAAATAGGTATGATTTGGTAATGTGTCTATTGAGGGACTTTGATTAGTCCATCATAATTTTTGAAAGAAGGTAAGAAGGGAATAGTTATTTATCAACTTTTTAAAAATTTATTTATTTGCAATTAGAATAATTTCACATATCGTGTCCTTGTACAATATACATTGATTGATACCGCACTTGCTTAATTCAAAAAGACAATTTTTCGGATTTGGAATCACAATTTGGTGATTTTGGTACGTACACTTCAGCACCCCCAAAAAACACGTGTTCAACGACACTCCTCCCGCTTAAAGCCCACAAATGAAAAATACCTATCCCAGTCGATTCTGCGTCCAAAATTACTTGGAAAAATACACCCCACTTGCCTATGTATAAAAAAAAATCGAAAAACACTTTTTTGACCAGTAGCACCCGTGGGTGTAGGGCGACCGGGCTGGCGACAAGTTTGGACCAACTATACCCCAAATTACGTCTATGTGCGAAAGAATGGGTTTTAAAGTAAATTCAAATGCCTTTTATGGTCCGGACAGCGAAAGGCGGACGGACTCGACTATGCACCTTGAAACGTAAAATGTCAAGGTTTGAGGGGGGGTTATAAAATTTGTTTTGCTATACGGTCACAAAGGATTATTATTGGTAATAATATCTTTGAATTCTGCATTTTTGGGAAATTGTTAATAAAGGATGTAGGTAAAATTTAATATTCTTACCACAATTTCGTCGTTTGCAATTAGGTACCTACTAAATTTCTCTTTTTGGGGCGTTTCTCATTGGAAATGTAGTGGAATGACGAAATCAAGTAAATCAATCTTTTGATTTATCAAACTTTTGTAGAACTATTCTCGATTCCATATTAGAAAAAAAAAATCGTAGTTTTAGTTGGCTTGCGTACGTCCAGGCTCCTCGGCGTGTCCTATTTCGATTTGAGCTCCTATCTATTCAAATAGTTATTGCCTTAATAATATCATTGTCTAAGTACGTACGAAAAGTCGAGAGGATATGTTATTAAATATGCGTAGGAAAAGCATTGGTATTAACACACAAATATGACCTAGGAAAAAACATATATTCATGCCTCAAAGGAACGCTGTACCCACCACAAGGTGCCGCGGCGCCTCCTCTCACTCCACCCCCCCTCACCGCCCTCACCACCCACCGTGACAGGCTTGGAAAACTATTAAAGAAATTTCATTCATTTTTTTTGCTTGGCTATAAACAGTTTTTTGGGTTTGCTGGACAATTTTGTGAATGGCACAGAATGTTTTGCACATGGCGGTCTGCAAATATCGATGTATTTCGTACATTGACAATAT